>WEKX01010246.1:120373-206138 GCA_013390025.1 Pitta sordida | reverse complement strand
TCCTAAGGCAGCAATTGCCTGCCTTTGTTACGCACAACAAAACGACCAGTTAAGCATTTTTGCACAGCAAAAGCAGCACTGAGCAAAATCAGCCTGAGCCTCTGCCAGGGACCTACTGCTGCCTGCTGGGGCCTTGGAGCTGAAATTGCTCCCGTGTTGAAAGATTAAAGGCTTCAGGGGCACGGAGATGGCTGTGCCCATCCTAACTCAGGTTTTGGTGTTTGTCTGTTTGATAGGAAGTAAATTAAAACCCCCAAAACTCACAGACAAGAGCTCGAGATTCCTTCCCTATGAATTCCCTTCCCTATGAATTCTCGTCCAGGTCTGCTCTGGCCTTTGCTCCCGTGTGCAGCAGCAGGTTGGGTTGGTTGGCAGGAGCTGTTGGAGCTGCTGTGCCACCAGTCCTGCCTCTGCTGACCAAGGTGCCGGGCTGGGTTGGCTGTGACTCCAGGGAGCAGGGGGTGTCTGGGGGTGGTTTTGTTTCAGATTAGCTGGGCTGTTGCTCTCAGCAGGCAGAGGGAAGCAGAGGCCGGCAGAGAACGGCATGTGGCAGCTGTGGGGCAGTGCCTGGGTACAGAGGAGCCACTGGGGACAGGGAGCAGCAGCTCACTCAGAGAGGATGGGGAAAGGAAAAAAAAACCCACCAAAGTTTCTTTACAAGTTTTGAATTTCACATTATCACATAGTAACCATTTTGCTAAATACAGGCATGTTTTCAGTCACATACAGACAGCTAAATACAGCGTTATTTTCACATTTCGTTACAGTGCATAACAAAGCGAGGACAGTGGATAGTACACTTTTATTTGGGAGGGTCTGAGCAAGTTCAGTCTAACATGCAGATTGTTTTTAACGTGTGGTAGAGACCACAGAAAGTTAGCTTTTTATTTTTTTTTCTGTTTTTGTCCTAGAGTATAAGAGCTCCTGGCCTTTATCCTGTGAAAGGTATCACCTGCTTTCTCAAAGTCCCTCTAAGTCAAAGCATTAAAACCAGTTGTTAGAAAAGAATTCTTAGCATATCCTGTAAGTTCTTCAGCTTAGAAAAAAACATTCCAAATTTTGTACAGATGAATCTACATTACCTATATTTTAATAAGCTGTCTAGAAAATGCAAGGAATTAGAAAAAGATGTAGATAATGATTTCTCTATCATTTAATATAACAATTTATTACCTCTAAGTAGTTAAGACTGTGTACATTTTCTTCTGTACTGTTCCCTTTTAGAATTGTGACCCTTCTGTTTTTAAACTGAAGATTTTTTAAACTGAAGATTTACTCTGGAGGCCTGAATGTACTTACTGGCTTAGGCTTTCTGCAATTTCTCCCTGGGAGCAGTAAAGGGGAATGTCCAAAACCCATTAAATCAAGTATTGCCTATCTTATGAGAAATGATCTTTCCCCTCTGGCCAGGTTCTCACACAGGGAATTATAGACTTTTACTATTGCTAAAATGTTGTTTGATCCAACTACTGACTGATCCAACTCCTGGCTGCCCCTCATGTCACACTCCAGCTCTGCCCCTGCTGCCGCAGTGACCCTTGGCGAGGCACCCCAAGACACCCCTGGTGACCAGCTGGCTCCTCAAAAGCCAAAATGGCTGCATGGTGGAGTTCCCACGAAAGAACTGAGACTCTGGTTCGTGTCTGTCCTTTCCTTTGTGAAAATGCAACTGACTGACCCTGCTCTGCCTTGCCATCAGCCCCTGGCAGCCAAGCTCCCTGGGCACTCCCTGCATCCATCTTCTCCAGCTCCGCTCACCTAGAAATGGATTTTGTAAAGGGATTTGGGTTGGCGGGGGCGGGAGGTTTAATTTTCAGGGCGCTCAACTCAACCACAAGTGAATGTGCCTGGAATTCAGTGGCCTTTGGTGGGGTGTTTGATCCCTGTGCCCTCCCAGAAGGGGCCATGCTGCCGCTGTCCTGCAGAGCTCAGGAACTGAAATTGTTCCTAGAACACTGAAAATAGTTCAGGGTTTGGGTTTGGGTTTTTTTCAGCTTCAATACAGAAACCTCAGGGTTTTTTCTTAGCACAGACCCACCCATGTGCTGCTACCAACTGTGAGAACAGGTTCAAAGGGAGAAACAGCCTGAACTCAATAGCACTCAAGACCCACACTTCTATAGATGGGGTAAATTAAAAAGCTGGAATAAGTATTTTATTCTCTACTCAGAGGCCTAGAATCAAACACTACATGCTTCCTGTGGTTTTTACCTTCCCTCCTCCTGCCCATTGTTGTTTGTTGTATAAAGCAAACATGAGTAAAAAAAGTCACTATAGTTTTGTTTGTTTGCTATCAATAGGCTGAACTTCCCTAGTTTGCTACAGGAGCACAGTCACCCTGCTGCACTTCAAAAGCTTGAGTTAAAACCTGGCAGAAGCAAAGCTTCTAAGTGGTGAATGGCACTCCCAGAAAACATCCACTTTCACACAGCTTTTGTAACATGGTTGCCATCCCTTGATGGCCAACCCCAGATGGATCCTCTTTTGTCAAACTAAAACATGGAGGAAAACAAATTTTACTCTTACTCTTGAGCATGTCTTGTGGCTGTCCTTTCCACCTGCTCAGACACTCCTGCTGCATGCTCTGCCTTCCTAGTGCCAGTTCTCTTCCACAGAGGCCAAGAAAGAAAATGACACTTTAACAGCAGAAAGTACAGATGGAAGCTGTTGCTTTCCATGCTATTTAACTTAACTTCTTTAAAAGCAAATCTCACCTTTTAGAATGTCTGATGCACCTGAGTTAAGCTTTTCAAGTTATTTATTTTGTTGGGTTTGGGGTTTTCCCCCCTTCTTTCCATTCCTCCTTGTGACCTGGCTGGCAAAGTCAGCAGAGAGTTGTTAGCGAGACAGAAACATTGATATATCCCACCTGCCTGCAACCCCAGCCTTAAGATAAAACACCTGAGGATGTAGTTCTCCTTTTTGCTCTTGATCACTTAATTCTACTGGAAAGCCCTGAACTCGGGGTACTTTCAAGGTTCTCACTCAGGCAGTAAATGCTTAAAAAATGCATTGAATAGTCACTACTTGCAGGAGGAGTTGGCACTTACTTAGCACAACAAGAAAAGCACTATTGGGGGGGGATAATTTAAATTTTAATAACCCATCTCATAACTACTATTTTCCTCTTTAAATCCCACAGAATATTCTTTGCTATTGAACTAGGTTCAAGAACATAAGAAAGAAAACTCAGAAGTGTGCATACCATGTCAGCAAACTTCACCTGTGGAACTGACTTTATGAGGAAATGGTATCTGTGCTGCCTTTGTACCTTCCTGCTAATAAACAGCTGACACAAACGAGGATGTCCTCTTACCTTCTCTCTGTCTGCCTGTCTGTTGTAACACTCAAGTATCCATCCTGTGGCTTCAATACTCAACAGGGAGCTACGGATTTACTTAAAAGAGGACATGTACAGTACCTGGGCAGGTGCCAGCCCATTCAGCTCTCTGTATTCTCTCTCCTGCCTTCTGCAGCCCCTCATTTCTGCTTCCTGTCTCGTTACAACATCTACATGCACCCTCACTCACTCTCCTTCAGGTTTACAGCCCCCAGTTCTGAAAGGTTATTTGAAACAGAACATTTCTTTCTGGGGTCTGTTCTGGTGTCCAAAACAATGTGGGAGGCTGTTCACAACGGGAGTGTTGCTCTCCCTTCTGTCACACCGAGTTCGCTTAGTAAAGTACATTTGGTTAGTAGAGTTCATCACCACTTGCCTCACTAGAGGAGCTCAGCACAAGCACCGCCTATCTGACTTCACCACTTCTTCTGAAGAGTGCACTACGTTTGGGACAAACCCGCTCTTTACCCCTTCCCATCCCTCCTGGATGGAAATGTCCCCCCTTTTAACCAGCTCGTATATATCACGAGTCAGATCAGTGAAGGCCTTCTCCACGTTAATGGCATCCCGAGCTGAGGTCTCAATGTACTTCATACCATAAGCAGCAGCCAGTTTTTCCGCCTCGTGCCTGGTCACTTGCCGCTGTGTGTCAAGGTCACACTTGTGACCTACCAGAACAAAGACAATCTGGTATGGCTGGACATGCACCTTGGTCTCCTCCAGCCACTCGTGGACGTTCTGGAAGGACCTGCGGTTTGTAATGTCAAAGAGAAGGAGTCCTCCAACCGAGTTCCTGTAGTAGGCTCTGGTGATGGACCTGCAAGCAAAGGAGCCACAACAAGGCATTAAGTTACAGCTGTCTGAACACATGTCCTTTAAGAAAGCAGCACTGCCACCACCCTGTCTACCCTGCAGAACACCAGGCAGAGAAGGCCACTCAGTCAATGTCTTCAGCACTTTTAGCTTGTGCTCTGTAGAGTTTGTCATTCAAAGAGAGAACCTATCTTAGCTTAAAGATTTCACCCTTGGGTAACTACCCCATTTTATTACAGCTCAGTTCAAAATCCCCACCACCACTTTTGGTCTCGTCTCTCACAGATTTCTGTATGCCCTTGGCAGTTGGGCTTAAGAGACCTGTCCCCTGCCAGGTAAGTTTTCTGAATACCTCATCTAAGCCATTGTTTTAGAAGCACTATGACAAATAAAAGAATTCACCTGAAACCAAACACCCACTGTCTGATGGATATACTATAAAAGTAGGAGGTCAGAGATCTGGAAGGCAGATTGTGGGGTTGTAGCTCCCTTCCATACATCCAGGGCCTTGGCACAGAGACATCCACCCATCCCTACATTTTTTCCCACTACACTGCTGGTCAAAGCTAAACTGCAGTGATGGGACACTGGCACTGACAGGAGCAGCCAGTCTGACCCCTCAAGAAACAGCAAAATGATACAACAATTTCCAAGGACAATCTGCACCACTGTTGGTCGTGTGCCTGCCAAATACTGACAACATTAAACAGGCACAGGAAAGACCCTGGAACACGGGCTGAGAAATGCAGCCCCACCTCCCACAGCTCTTCAGGCTGAACACAGGGCAATGGAGTGAAGCTGAGGCCTTGAGCCTGAGCAGAGCTACAGTTCAAAGACTATCACGTGGGAAAAACAAGAAGCTCGAAAACAGTGTTTCTGCAAAGTCACAGATTCAATCTAAATCCAGAAGCAGTGATCAATTTCAGTCCCAGGAGGAATTCACACTCAGGCCTAAACTTTCCTTGCTGGAAAAAATGTAAGCACTGCTGCATTTTAACCTTGGAGTGAGTCCTTTTTTTGGCCATGCAAGACTGTTGTCAGGGGTTATTTGAAGTGTGTATCTGCCAAAACTGCCTCAAGAAAGGATGAACTGGAGTTTTCAAGAATTATCAACAGACATGCATTGATGGGTGAAAATTCACAAGCAAAACTGAAGTAAACCAGAAGCAAGGGAAAAAACCCACAGTTGGCTCTGTTTGGATAATTTCTCCTCTCCAATTGTCTGGCTGAGGGACAACAGTCACTCTGCACATTTGGCACGGAGGGAATTAGATCTGCCTTTTGCTATCTAGCCAGCTGCAAACAGATACTGGAGCTTTGAATTCACCCCCACACTGCCACAGGCATTTCTGCTCCTCCCTTGTGCTCCATGCCATCAGCCCCGGCTCCTCCTGCCAGCATGAACAATGCCTCAGGTACTTCTGAAAGACATGACAGGATCTAAGCTGAATGCTGCTTCCAGGGAAAACGAGGTGAAGGTCTCAGTGCCTTTTCTTAAAGCATGGTCCACACTTTTCCTTATTGATCTGCAGGAAGCAAAGTATATAGTATGTATTGCCTTCATGCTGCACGTTCCTCTCTAATTTCCTTCCAAGACTTTTACCTTCCCTCCTCCTACCACGTTCACACACTGATGCAGAGCAGTACAGGGATTTGCACCTATTCTGGCCAAGGTTTAACATAAAAGCATTGCCTCTGTCTGGGAACTCTCCCTTGCTCTGTACCCATGGTGGGGACTCTTGTACCCAGGGTCCGTGCCTGTTTGTTCTCAGCCAAGGCAGAGCTGCTGGCTGGAAGCAAACAGCTCTTCTGTAGGTGGTGGGACACAATACCACAGAGCAAGAGCTGCACATGCTTTTGCTTTTGCCAGCATTACACAATTATCACATTTCAGATAATGAAATCACAGTATCTGAGCAACCAGACATGGGCAAAACCTGCCGGATTCAGGAAGAACTGGACCCTTCTCCTCTACAGCTCCCCGACGCCCCAGCGCTGCCCCAGGCAGCATGTTTTGGGGCCTGGTCTGGCAAAACAGCCTGGCACATTTTTAACTGGAACTTAAGCCTTGACTGCACAGAAATTGCTCGTAATTTATGGAGAGCGAAAGAGCTCACAACAGGGGGTCAGGAAGAGCAGAAATGTAGCACAGCTGCCTCTCAGAGAATGCCAAGGTGTCTTCAAAATAACTACAGTGGTTTCATCCTCCTGGGGCAGCTGTTGAACAATGCAAAGGAAACAGGAAATGCTCAGACCAGGGAACTCCATGAAAAAGTGGAGCTCATTCTCTCATTCTTCTGAATTTCCTTCTTAAGAAATTCCCTGTGCTAGGATAAAAAAAGTTTAAGGGTTCTAGAGAGCACCTGCTCCATCATGCTTCTTTCCTATGGTCACAAGTCAAAAGGGCTTTGGTTTATTCCAGTAATAGCTAAATATTTTCTTTGGCCAAGAAACACACCTTGCAGGAGGAGCCCAAGAGCTACTGTCTTCATGGGACACAATTTGCCACAGTGCTAATGATGATGTGGAAGGGATAAACACAAACCACACTTTTTGCCTGACTTTTTTCGTATTTCAAAGAGCACCATAAAGGCACCTGGATTTGCTCATTTCCCTCCAGTTGTTCACATGGGGAATTTCAGTCCGTGCTTTGGCAAGGGCATTTCAAAGTTGCACAATGGTTTTTTTAATGCCATTGACCGCTCCTGCCCCTTGCCCTCTCCCAGCCTTTGCACAGTGCTGCCCATCGCAGCAGTGCAGCTGCCCTTGCTCTGAAGGTCGCCTGCTCATCATGCTGACAACCCGAGTGCCAGGCCAGGTCAGCCCCCAGCACCAAGGGTGAGCAGCCTCCAGGGCCCCCAACTTCCTAATGCATCAGAGAAAGGAAAGAAAAGCCATCCAAGAGCTCTCACTCCTCACAGCAAAGGCAGGAACAGGGGACGGCACCCAGGTGTGTTTTCTACAGACCTCGGCCCAAGATCCAAAGCTGGAAGCTGATGCAACTGCAGCTAAAGCACCTCCTCTCTCGGCAGAATAAAGCAGCAGCTCCTTGCCCGCAAGGCTGCAAGGTAGCAGAGGAAAAACCTGTCAGGGGATAAGGACCAACTACTGCACATCCTGGGCCAGATGCCAACCAGCGTCACAGATGCGAGGGAAGGTGGTGAGAAGTGGGGGTAAGGGAGGTTTCATCTACTGAATGAAACCAAAACGTTCCTCAGGCAAGTCATTACAGCACAGAAGTAGAAGCTCTGTGAAGCTTCAGAAAGATGTGGAGCACCCAAAGTGTTCCTGGAGGAAGCAGGATGAAAGAGCGGACGAGGGTTAAAGACGCATGAAAAATATAAGCGAACAGGAGGCCAAGAGCTGCGGGTACACTCCCAGCCCTTCCCAATGAGTGCTGTCTGAGCAGCATGTGTCCCATGACACCAGACCCTCTTTAGCTGGGGCCGAGCCCGCTCCAACCATGGCTGCAGTTTTTACCACACAGTTCTGTGGGAAGCTTGGCACGGCCCCACACGGCGCCCTTATTTTTGCTCATGGAGACTTTGTTACTGTTGCTCAATCTCCCAAATGGTCCGTGCCTGTGCAGCGCTCAGCGTGACACTCCAGAAAGCACCCGGCATCCCTGCCCTGCCACAGCCAAGGGTTTGTCCCGACCTTTCTCTGTCCTACGGAAAACTGATCTCTGCTGTCGCTGCAGAGCATCAAGCCACATATTGCACTGCGTTTAGCGAACCTCAGCGTGAGCGCTGGGCTGGGAAGCATCCTGGTCCCTGCCTCCGCACCGGCGCTTCCCTGCCGGCTGCAGAAACGCGGCCCCAGCGCCGCCTCGGGCCTCGTCCCCCTCCCCAGAGGCAGCTCCTCGACATCACAGCTCCAATCCTGCATGCGGCCCTATGGGCTGGACACGGACCCCAGGGACACACGACACGGGGGAAGGGGGGAGCACAAAAGGTGCCAATTGGACTCTTCTTTGTCTCGTTCCCAAACGCTCCCCCGCCCCAGCCCCCGGCCCCGCGGGTCTCACCGGAACCGCTCCTGCCCGGCCGTGTCCCAGATCTGCAGCTTGATCCTCTTGCCAGGCTCGATCTCCACCAGCCTGGAGAAGAAATCCACGCCCACGGTGGGGTCGGAGATCTGGGCGAAGCGCCCCTCGGTGAAGCGGCGGATGAGGCAGGACTTGCCCACGGTGGAGTCTCCGATGACGATGAGGCNGCGGGACCGTGCGGGGGCGGCCGGGGGAGCTGCCTCGAGGGGTCCCCGGTGGGCGAGGGAGCTGTGCAGAGCCGGTGAAGGGGCGCAGGCCGAGCCTCACCTTCCTCAGCGCTTCCCCGAGGTGAGGGGGTCCGAGCGGGGAGCGCAACGCCTTTCTGTGTTTACAGGCTCTCATTTGTGGAGAGTTTCAGGCCGGTCACCGCTGCATCGAGGGCATCGTTCCCACTGAAATTGATCAGAGGAGCCCAAGTGCTCCCGAGACTCCTGGAAAGTCTGCGCCGCCCCAGAGCCACCTGCAGCCCGAGGGCCCGGTCTGGGAAGGGACAGCGGCAAGAGGAAGGCGCCTCATGAGCCCAGTGCATCCGCGGGCACACACATACACGTGTGTCTGTATATACACATGTAAAGTGTGTGTCTGATCATGTTGTGTGTACAGTCTCAAAAGTCAGTAACCACAGACACTGAATACTCAGCAACTCAAATACCACAAGTCTTAAACCCGTTTTCCCTCGCTTTGTCCAGGCAGTATCTTGGCTCCACAGGGCGAAGCAGGGAACATCCCACAGTGTTCCCACAGAGACCTCGGGCTGTAATCCCAGTTCTGACCAGGCAGTCCCGCACGGGAAGTGTCACACATCACCACAGCAGCACACGGACATTCTCGCCTGGCTCCGTGGGATACGGCTGAGTTTGAGCTCCTACTTGTTCAGCACTTGGCCAAAGCAGAGTTTCGATCTCTGCAAGGCAAAACGAACATGTATATTATAAAAAATGGACTAAAATGTGTGTATTCAAACATTAAAGGGGTAATATTGACACTTAAAAAATTTAAGAATGCATTGGGGTTTTTTTTAAAGATGGTTTCATTGAGCTCCTCCTGCATGACCATTATGAATATATATATATTCATTAGATACTCAGTAAAAGGACATTTTTATAGATAAGACACCTTGTAAATTGGACTAGGACATTAGACGGACCATTTCCAGTCTTGAGGAATAAATGGCAAGGAACTTTTTCAATGTCCTTTGAAATATAATCTGGTTTTTTAAAAAATAACAACCCCAAAAGATCCTATTTTAATGTACCTCAGAACAGGAAAAAAAATGGATGAAGCAATCTGCACAGCAACAGAAAGAGTGCAACAGAAAAATATGAAACCTATAAATCCAAGTTAGCAGTACATTAACCAGTGACTCATTGCCAGCGAGGCTTTGTGGGGATCTGGTGCACTTTACTGAATGATTTCTGAGTACTCGATGCCCATTAGTTGAAGTCCACAACAAATTGTGGTTTCCCTTCACTGCTTTTCTCTCCTCCCCATGCACTCGCACACACGGATACCCCCATTCCCGTTCTTCCATGGGTCTGATGGTGCTCAGGTGGGCACAGGGCACTTGGTAACACCCTTTGGGAGATTCTCGAGGTGACATTTTCCGTCAGTGTCAGGAGCTCCGACAGGGAGCAGCCAAAGTGCCCTGTCTTGCAGGGCTGTGCAGAGCTGAGGAGCCCACCAAGGGCCTTGCTGCTGCCCAGAAGATCCTGTCGTAGTTAGAGGAATTCCTGGAGCATCGGGGACCTGTCTTCCCCAGCCAATCAACCCGCAGGATCCCGTGATGCAGATATTATGTTCATCTTCTCGGAACACATGCATATAGATGAACGCCTGCTGTGTGACTAGGCAGCCACGGTATTAATTAGCAGCAAGTGAGAAAGTAGGAGCAAATGAGATCCTGGGAGAGCCTTTGTTCTGGGGCCATTTCAGAACATGGAAAATCTGATGTTTGAGAGACAGTAACCTAGATTTGATGCAAAAGCAGGTTTGTTGTGTGAGCAGAGGATGGCTGTGGGAGTGTGCGCACTGATGGCAGTGCTTGGAGCAGCCTCCTGGGCTGTCGCCAGTCCTGGACTGAGGCAACCCTTCAGCGCTTCTTCCCGTGGGCCTGGGGGCGATTCTGTAGAAGCCCCTTTGTCCTCAGAGCTGCTAGTGCTGGGGAGAGCTGCCTGAGAACCACCTGAGCAGAGGTGAGGGCACAGCTGAGCCCAGAGCTCTGCATCTACCGGTAGCACCCATGGGACTCCACATACGCGTCCAACACAGCAGCTCAAGGGGAGCTCCCATGCAGGGAGCACTGCCCTGCACCCTGCACCCTGCACCCTGCACTGCCTGCGGCCAAACACCGGGTAAAGCTCTGCTCCAGGGCACTGTGCACACCTCTGAGTGCAGCTGCTGCACAGGGTGACAAACATCCACACATCAGCCACTGAAGCGAGTATTTCTTATGTACTACATCTATTTTAAGGCAAAATAACTGGGACAAAATGAAGCGAGAGCTGGAGGATAACTCCCTTGCTACCCTAGGCTGCTTGTAGTCTCTGTCCCAGAGGGATTATATTAACTCCCTTTCAGCATTCGATGATGAAGCCCAGCCAGTTCCTCAGGCTGGTAGGTGTGTGCTGTAAGTGGCAGGAACCCCACATTAAGGGCCCAGCTCCAGCCACAGCAGTGCCCATGGCTGGAGCAGGATGGTCTGGAGGCAGGCAGCTCCTCTTGGGCAGGAGCCAGACACCCCCTTGGAACCCAGCACTGCAATTCACAGAGGTACTTCATAGAATCATGGAATGGTTTGGAAGGGACCTTGCAGCTCATGCAGTTCCAAACCCCCTGCCACATGCCGGGACACCTTCCACTAGACCAGGTTGCTCAAAGCCCCATCCAACCTAGCCTTGGTTCGATTCCCTTTAAATAGATAGTATTCTCTCTAAATAGTTTGCCATTCAGTTGTAGCTTCATTTTTTTTCCCAAACCAGCCAGTGCCCTTTACACTCCAACAGCTGGAAGCTGAAGTTATCTCCAAGCCCTAGGCAGCACTATGAGGAGAAGAGTGCATCAGCTCTGCACACACCATGCAATTTTAATGCCCTTTCAGTTTCCAAGGATACAAAAAAACAATCAATCAGACATAATCCCTTGCTGCAGGGCTGGCTGCACATGAGCTGTGTGAGAGAGCCCGTGCCTGTGCCCCAGCCTGGGGCAGTGCAGCAATCACAACACACTAGTGAACTGGAGCACCCAAATCTGCAGGCTGTCATCTCTGACTCTTGCAGGTAGTATATCTGAGCTGCACTCCCAATGGAGCTGCTCATTGCTGCAGAGATAAACTGCATCCAGGCAGAGCCCTGAGTGCATATGTAACCAAACAGGCCAGAGACCAGTTGCTGAAAACAGTCACGGACTGCACACCAGGATGACAGGAGTGCTGAGAGTGGGGCTGGGTAGCCACACAGAGCAAACAATTTATTAGCTAGTTCCAAAAAACATCCCTGTTAAATTAGTCCCGCCCAGATGTGACAAGGAGACAGATTACACTGTTGACAGGGATGTGATTGTACCCATGACCTATAGCTGATCCGTGCTGCTGTAAAACCCAGGACAGAGGGAAGGCATTAAGAGAATTAGTGTTTATTATTTATACAATGCCCACAGTCAGTCAGGGTGGTGCAGACAAGCATGAAGCCAAGGGCACCACACGGTGCTCTGGAACTGACAGCCCAGCTGACAGCAGGCACTGGGAGTGTAATTTAGGATGTCGTGATGAGGTGACAGCCTTAAAGCCTCCAACAGCAGTAGCAGGAGGGTAATGCAGGCAGGGCTGAATGCTAGAAGGCACATGGTGATGCTTCAGTCCCACCTTGGCTTTTGGCTGTGCTACAATGTCTTTTGTAGTGGTGGAGTTCTGTGGCAGAGTGGCAGCCTCTGTCCCCAAGAAACTTGTCGAACCTCCCCCCTCAAACACAAGCCTGTCAGTAAAATACTTCTAGTGTGCAACAGAGTGAGTACTGCACATCAAGGCAGCTCCAGCCACACTGGCTGGGGCTCCAGGAGTGGCATCGAGCAGAATTCCACAGTAATTGGGATCAAAATAAAAGCAGTAAAGCAGACACAAGCACGGTGAAGAATGACAGCTGAGTGATGCTGTCTGCCCCATTAATGGGCCCCCATCAAAATAGGACCCATTACCTAAATGGTGCCCAGGCTCCTTCTGTACCCAACTCAGAGAGGCAGGAATATCTTGAGAGCTATTTATCCCACTCATCTTGATGGGAGGAACTGTCCTCCACTGCTGCTGCTCTCTCCCTTGGCCACAGAGGAACAAAGAGCCCAGCACAGAGCAGCTGGAACTGCCCCATCACCTGAGCAGGAGGTTCTGCCTTCTCACAAGGAGCTTAACAACACCACAGAGATGGGGCTGCGAAGGCAGCCAGGATCCATGTCGGTGGGAGAATGTGAAAGAGACACAAATGCAGAGAAACTTCAGAAATAACCACAGAAGCCTCTTGAGTCAACAACAGTGCTCCAGGGCAGTGTTAGCATTTGCTTTGCAGCCAGGAAGGACAGAGAAGATTAAACGCTCATACAGTGTGATCCACATGGGTGGACAGGCACAGAGGATAAAGTTGTTCTTGCATCCCTGCAAGTGACAGAGCCATCCTCTGGTGCCACTCAGCATCCACAGGACACAGCCTCCAGCCCCAATGGCTGGCACATGCAAGCAAGTCAGCTGGGTTTTTTTAAGAGACATAAAACATTTGCAAAACATTTCCTTGTGACAATAAATTAAACATCAGCTCATTGCCATGGGATGGTTTACTCCAGATGCAGCTCCTGGTGTCTTATTTCAGATTACTATCACATTAAAATGGTCGTGGTTTGGCTGACTGAAAAAGGGGGCTCCCATCAAGAGATCATTATTATCTGTCTGAGTCTGCCTGAATCCAAGCACAGATCCTCCACTGGGAATATTATGTCTTTGTAGCTGTTCTTCCCGGGAAGGGAACAGGATCTGCTTAGAGCAGATAGAAGCTATTACAATCAGGATAAATTAGTAATGGTGAGTGGGAGAGAGAGAGGGAAGGAAAAGAGGTTATTGTGATTTTCCTTGCTACAGAGTGGTTGTCTGAGCTACTTACACTGCCAGAAAACAGTTCCCTGGCTTCCCCTCTGAGTCCAGAGCTCAGACTGGAGCTACTTTGGATTGTTAATAACTAGCAGGATGGTATTATGGGTTGTTAGATGCATGAAATCTGATTTCTGTTCCTACTGGTAGGACTTAACAACCCTGCAAAAATACAGCATTTCTCATTTCAACAGATCACATTATAACACAGATTTATTTAGTCAGCATCCTTTTATCTCCAAGTCTCCACAGTACTTAAATTTTTCTCCTGTCTTGGTGAAAGATAAAGCTATGTAAATATTTAGTAATGGATAATTAATTCAACCACTTCTTTTCCATCTCCTCTGAGACACTTGTTCACTGGATGCTGTTCAAGATTCAATAATTCTTTCTTTCACTTCTTTTGTTTGCTTGTAACTATTGTCAGTAGTTCCTGATACCTGTAATATGAACAGTGTTGAACAGTCATAGGTCACATATTATATTTGCCTGATGAATCAGAAATAGTGTCTAGACTTTTGGTTTTTTCTCCTTGTTTTTCTTTTAATCTTGGAAGATTTCAGAGAAGTAGTTCTAGAAATCAGACATTAGCTGGAAGGAAGCACCCTGGCTCTCAAAGTCAAGTTAGACAGAGTACAGCAAATTTTACTGGCTCAGAATCAGCTGTGTGACAGAAGTGTGAGTGGTTTGGCAGTGTAGTCTTTTACTCTGACAAACCATTAAATGCCAAAGAAAGCTTCTTAAGTTAATGAGGGTTTCATTTAAATAAACGAGCCAGCACAAGATTAACAAAAATCCTTAATGGAATCTGAATGCAAAAATAGTCTGTTCACAAAGTCCCGTGCCAAGTTCATAAAAGTAACTGCACTGGGATGAATTGGTCCACTGACCCCCTTTTCCTCCCCTTACTGGTACCACCAATGAAAAAGATGTTAATGCTCTGAAACACCAACACAACCATTTCCAGCTCCATTGGTTACCTATAGATCAGTTTCTTCATTAGACAGTCTGCTGCTCTAGGACTCTTTCTTAGTGCTTTCAGTACTGTGACTGGTACATGTTCAAGTATTGCCTTTTTCCAACTGAAAACCACTTTAATTCTTTATTTTTTCCCCATGTTGATTATCTTGCAAATGTCTCCATTCAGTGAAAAACTCTTGTCAATATAAGTGTACATTTTTCCATTCATTTATTTACAACCATCTTCACTAAGCTGAAAATTTACAGTAGGTTTGAGTTAAATTAAATCAATCCACTAAAGAAAAATACCAAAATATTCACAGAGCCAAAATCAATCTAGGGTAGGATAGTTACAAAAAATATTTCTCCATGACACTTCACTTGCCCTGGGGCAAAATTGATTCATTTTGACACAACAAAATTTAACACCTTTTTTGTTTCCTTTTTTTCTTTTTTACTCAGGCAATGCTAAAAATAGGTACAAGGAGACCAGTTGATGACTAAAGGAAAACAGTCTATTTAATCACAAGATGTACCTCCAAAATAGAAATTACAAAGCTGCAATTCAAAATGTATTCACACCACCCCTCTGCCACGGTCAATGCTTTTTATGCAAAAGGGTTTTTTGCAAGCTACTGACAAAAAGGAAATCCCAGCCACGGATTGGACTCACTGACAGGCACCAGGTGAAAGGAAGACCAGAAGGGCAGCGGGGGATGCAGAGGCAGGAGATCCTCATGGCAACTGTAGCTCTGCAGCTCCTCTTCACATTCACCCCCTGCTTATCCCTCCCACCAGCTCCCAACATCTGGAGTCTGGTTTGGACCTTTCATTCCTGACCCCTGGTGCCAGGCTAACATGAGACTGTTTCCTACATCTTTAGTTCATACTGAAATGTTTTGCACACAAGGCTTTACAAAGGTGGGATTAGGCACATTAGCAATGTAACTATTTTACATTTGTGCAAGCACTTTAGTTTATATTGCACTCAAGAGAAACTTGCCTGAGGTCACTGAGGAAGCCTGTGGGAAAGCCAGGAAAACAGCCCCTGCTTGCAAAATCCCACTAGCTGTAGGACCACCACTGCACTCCTTCAGATTAAAGCAGAAAGAAATTTAATATGTTGAATTTCTCATTGTCATCCTCCTCAGGCTGCTTCATTTTCTTCTTCAACTAGTCCCCTCTTTCTTTAGATCCACCTTGGAACTCCATTTTCCTCACATTAGAGATTTGTTATCACCAGCAACAAATGCAGAGCTCCCATTCTCAAACTGTGCTGCCGGTGGCTCCAAGCAATTGTACATCAAGTACAAAGTGTACCACTTGCAGGGAGTATGAATAATACCATGCTGCTGCTTTAGTACAACTACATCACTGCACAGAAAAAAATGGCACAAGAAACAGTAAAAGTATCCATATCTCCTTTTCCTTCTGACAGTGTTCCCAGAGCTTAATGGAACTCAAATACACTGAATACAAATGATTAAATAAAAAGGCAAATTAAGTTCCCTATTGGTCAAAATTAAGTATAGCATCAGTTTGGCATCTTACATGTCCTCTGTCAGTGAATTAGTACTTAACATTAACATCTCCAAGGTATTGTCCATCAACTGCCTTATTAACCCAATACTTGCAGCCCCATGGGGATGGTCTGTATCTCCTCAGTGCAGGAAGTTTCCTAATCCTAATCAACACATCCAGCATTTCTGTGGCACAAGGGATAGGCTATTTCAGTTTTTTCCTCCCTGCCAGTGAGCGCAGTGGCAGCAATCCCTCAATCCATTCATTGGCAGCCAACATCATCTCCTGCCAAAAGGCCACCTCCTCTTGCGTGGAGTCCATCCAGTCCACAGAGATGCCATAGCTCAAACCTGAAAAGAGGGAACAAACTACAGTGTTGGGAGCTACACAAAGTTTCCACTCCATGCAAAAATACTCAATGGGATGTAACTGTTGCAGGCAGTGCCTTACTATAAGAGGTGCTGACTTCGCCTCAGCCAAAAACCATCAAAGGCAAGAACCCTAAACATAATCTGCCAAGGAAAATACTATTGGGTTCAAGTCCATTCTGTATCTTTTTGAATGGTAAAGAAGGTCTTAAAGGCTTGGTATTCCCCTTAAGTGAGTTTCTTGTGAACAGAGTGGGGTAGTATTTGTCAAAATTCTCTTCCTTCATTTGTACAGGAATTAAACATACCATGGAGGAAGAGTGTGCACATCAATTCCAATTCAATTATTCCACTAATTTTTCATGTGGCAATTAATTGGTGATGAGATAAAAGTCTAAATTTAGGTCACAGCTAATCTTGAGTTTGGTGTTTTTGTATCTTGCTTATGGACTTATTCTTGTTGCCCTTTCCCACTGGGTAGTTCACAACCCTCCTGGTGGTCACATTAGAGATTGAGAACACACAAGCAAATCCAATAACCACTGGTTAAGGCAAACCTTCCAGCTATCATGAGCCTTTTCCCAATATCCTCAAGGAACAGTCATCCTTGACTGGACCATTCTGAAATCTCTGAGAGAGCACTTCAAGGCTGGACAGTCACCAGGTGGTGCTGTCCCGTATGACATCCCAGTTCATCTCTGAGCAATCTCCCCTGCAAGGAGCACCAATATAGTGTTGGTTTGTCATGCAGCCCGTTTTTCTTCAACAGCAGGAAAACTCTCTGATGGATCCAAGGAGGCTCTTTAGTTTTGCCAGGCCTCAGAGCTGAGGTCTGAAAACATGGGAACAGAGGGTTGTTATCACGGTTCCAGGGCCCCCTCCATCCAAACACAGGGCAGGTACCAAGACTCTCACCTTGCTTTCTGCCCAACATGAAAATGCTCTGCCATTTTCTATTTTATTTTGTGGCTCAGCACTATGGTAACAGTATTGAGTTAATATAAAGGAAAACACTCACCTGTCCCAAGGCCCAACCTGATTCCTCCAAGGAAATGGTTGGTAAGCTTCTCATGATCCCACACAGTCAGCTCAACACAAGCATCCTTTAGATCCTCTGTATGAAAGCCATCATATACAATAGTGTGATTGAAAACAGGATTTGTGTCTCTCTTTATGATTCGGGTCTTTTGGTAACTCTTCTTACTGGTGTCTGGAAGCACATAGCTTTGAGAGGAGAAAAAATGAAGTATTGAACAGCACCTAAAATTTGGTTTGTTTCTACAAAGTTCCTTGGTCTAAACAAGCCTCAGTTCTGAAGAAAGTTTGTTCTCAATTTAAGAAATTTCTGGAGATTTAATAGGAAATGTTTATAATTCCTAGATTAAACTTTTTTTTTTTCATGAAAATCCATTTTAAGGCAAACATTTTCATAGAGGAGGGTACTTGCTTAAAATTTCCTGCGTTTGGCAAGTATTTTTTGCAAACCGTCCACTTAAAAATGGACATTACTTTCACATATTTCTATTTTTTATGGATTTCCATAACTGAGATGCCCAAGAGGGTATTTCAAAATGGTCAGTTAGGCTTCTTGAGCAGCAAACCTTTCTGCAGAATTCTGTAAGGATTTAAAATATATAAACAACGTGGTGACCACTTCAAGCAATGAAATCATCTTAAAATCCCTTTAAAATATTTTTAGTTTTCTGGGATACCTACTTGCATGACCTTCTCCCATATAGCAGGCAGAACTGATGTCACAGGCTGGCAAAAATCTGTATATGCTAAATTCTGGAGATCAGAGCAGACCTGGCAACTGCCTGTCAGTTCTGATGAGTCCCTAAAAATTTCCCAAACCTCACATGCAAGCCCACGTCAAGACAAAATTCACAACGTCTCATGAACACACTTGATTGAGGTGCAGGGTCCATGAACTCCTCTCACTGATGTTAGAGGTGAGTCACTGAGTAACTCACAGACAGTGATAGATCTTTACCACAGCAAGGACTTTCCTAATTTGGCCACAAGAATAACAAGGGTTATACATAATAAAAAGCCCAGTGCAACATGAAGGCTTTCAAGTTAGGAGGCACAGCTTGGCAAGCCTGAGAACAGAGAAAACACAGAGCTTGGTGGAGGCCCAGAGCCAGGAGCAAAGCCAATACCACCCTCACACACTCACCATTTCACAAAGGAGTCGACGCCAGAAGGACGCAACTGCAGCAGGTCCTTGACGTCTTTGACCCAAATGTGAACTTCGCCAGAGGGAGGATTTTTGGGACCTGCCAGGTAAGAGATGAGAAAAACTGTCACGCCATCCTTGCAAGAGCTCACAGGGTGACAAGTTTGCTCTCCAGGACCTGGGGGAGCCACATGACTCCTCTGAGTGCTCACTCCCCTTCTCTGAGTGCCTCAGCACCACTGCCAGCCCCACACACGCAGAGCAGAGGCTCCTGACAAAACATGCCAGTGCTGAATTCACACAGGGAAGGAGAAGGAACTGCTGAGCCAACCCAGCCTTGTACCTGCCCCACAGTAACACCGGTGATGTGTTGCTGCACCCTATGCGGCACCCTACAGTGCCTGTAACAGCTGTTGAGCCTGAGATTGTTGAGCCCTTCCTCTCTCCCCAACAGTCCCTCAGTAAATCCAGATGGGAAAATCAGATGTAGGCTGCAGGCAGTACTATCAGGCACTGCTGGTTGTGCCTTTGTGCTGATCCTCAAGATCTTGCTCTAATGAGATTCCTCTTTAACCAGCCCTCAAATAGATGAGGCACTGGAAGCTGTGTGTCTACATATGGGCAATACTTAATGCATGAACTACATTTTACCTAGGCTTCCAGGGGGGACGTACTTAATAGACAAACTCATCACTCCTCGATGATCCACACCATTAACAGCAGAAAGGCTCTGAAACAGAAAGAGTTATGACTGACTAAATGAAGGACTGTGTAAACACAGCAAGGCAAACAGCTTTTGAGTTCAGTGGAGGGGCACAAATGGACAAACTCTGATTTCACATGGCTTGAGCAGCCCCTTTTCAGGGCAGCCCTTTTGTGGCTTTGTTCTCAAACTCAGTCTCTCAGAACCAAAAGCCTGAGGATTCAGAACACAGATGCCCTTCCAGGCATATCCTGCTCAACATAATTAAGCATCTTGGGTCTGAAAGATCGATGTTCTTTATTTGATGAAAAGGGATCTCAAATCAGACCTGAGAACAGAAGCATGCAGGAAGCTGTACAGGCTTTACAAACAGTGGCACCTGAATATTTACCTCTAAGGCGTGTTCAGCTGCTTCACCTAGTACTCTGCTCTCTACTTTTAAAGGATGGTGTTTATGTGAGTAGAGAGAATGGCAAAATCACATTGGAGTTTCTGTGATTAGTGTCCAGTTGCATTTATGAAAGTGTCCCTACAGCTCAGTCACCAAATAAGAGCCGAGAAGGCCATGGCTCGGAGCACTGAACACTGCACTCATGTGTCCAGGGGGTGTTCCCCAGGTACAGTTTAGGTTGTTCTGCTCCACCAAACCCAAAGACCTCAGAGGAGTCAGGAAGGACTTCTGCCATCCCTAAAGGCTTCAGGGCTGGGCTAAGAACTGGGATTGCAGCTGAGACACCTACCCGGGGCTTCAGCGGGTACCAGTTGAGTTTCCTGTTGCTCCAGTCCCAGCTGGCCAAGTCTATTTCAATCTCTCCCAAGAAACTGTTACGTCCCAGTGGATCATTGTGCCAAACAGACAGATTTAATTTTTGGATCAGCAATACCATTTTCTCTATTTTATACTAGAGGAAAAAAGAGAAGTCAGGTTGTTAAAATTTTTGTTCTGTTTCTTTCACAGCCAGAAATAAACTACTCAAAATATTGAATAAGCTTCGAGACATTCACCCCACACATGCACTAGTAGTGGACTGGCCCTGCCCTGAACATCTCCTTTTTTTGTCCTGCAGCAATACTATCACCCTGACAAAGCTTTTTGGTTGACCATGGGGAAATCTGGCACTCCAATCACCACAGGGTAAAATCAATATTCCTTCAAGAATTATTAACACAGGCTAGGGCATTGTTAAATAATCCCCCATGCTTTGATGAGTAAGATCACATCAGGCAGACCTTTCTTACTAGTCCCATGCCTGGTGACTGCATTCCAGGGAAGGGGAGGATGAACACCCCTTGCTCTGGCTGAAGGAAGCACAGGCTGCAAGTTCCTATCACATATAAAGATCACTGCATGGTTTAGACCAAGGAATCTTGGGTGCCACACAGATGGGTGCAATGAAACTTTTAACATCCGAGGCCTCACAAACCCAAGGGAAGAGCAGTACAGTTTTGGTGGGAGGCAGGGAAAGAAGCCAGGATCTTTCCAGACCTGACTTGGTGCCTCCTACCACACAGGACTTCAGAGCATGTATTTCTTCTTACCCGTAACACCTCATTGTAAATGGGATTCACTGTCCTTTTCTTCACTGAAGTTTTCCTCTTACCCATTCTAGCTTTATCTGGGAGCAGGTAAGTTTTAACATATCTAGAAAAGAAAACAAACTCCAGCTGGATATTGTCCCACATTGCCAAGCTCTCTCATAAGCAGGTAATACTTGTGACCAGGGACATGGAAACAACAGAGCTGGAATCAACTCGTTAAGGGAAAAAATCATTAGGAGACCTGCTAGAATATTAACTTGGCTAGCATGTGAAGTTATAAACTTCACTGGAGATGGATGAATGCCACTAACATTCTGAACAGGCAGCTGTATAAGCAATATGGGAAGCCAGCAATGCCATATATCCATTTTCTGAAATGACTAGAACTCTAGCATCTCCATGCATTCAAATCAGGGATAAAATAGACAGGAAAATAGATGGAATGTCTTAAAGTCTCTCTGTTCACATCCAAGCTCCTTTTCATCATCTTTCAAACTCGAGATTACTAACCACTACAACTAGCACTGTGCCACTAACAACACTCCTCTGTGGTTCCTGTTCATACGGACACATCTCCATCACCAGAGTTGATGTTGATGCCAATGGCTCCAGAACCATCAGCTAGGAAAGTCCCAGCAGTGAGCACACACCAGACGTCTGAAGGAAGGAAAAGACCATGACATTTAAAGAAAAAAAAAAATCTTCCATAACCCAGAATTCAGTGTAGAAGTCAGAAGGCACCAAAGCATCACTCACGGGTCAGATCTGCCTTTCTTCTCATCCACTACAGCCAAGTCCTTGCACTGGGACACGTGGACCTGGAACTCTCGGTTCTTCTCATCATAGTCTAGAGCAAATTCCACGGTTCCTTGGGCATCCACACTCCCAAAATCACCACTGTAGACACTGAGCACACTGCCACTCACCTGCCAGGTGGAAGAGTGAGGTCAGTGCCACTGAAATATCCTGACTTGGTTCTGGACAAAGAACAGAGTTTGAGAAGTGCATTCCCAGAGAAATAATCTGCCATTTCTGTCCTTGTGCAGTCAAGAAATGGTTCAGAGTTGTTCTCAAACAAGCCAAGGTTAAGGAACCCGAACAAGGATCTCACAAGGATGTGCTGTCCTAGACCAGAACTATTCTCCTGAATGCTAAAGAAATACAGGTGGTTTTTCAATAAATTCCCTAAATTCCTTAAATTCCCCTAAATCTTTGTGAAACGGAGTTAAAGATTACTGAGAGGAACATACAAGTCTCTTCCCTATACTTACAGTACAAACCACTGCTATCCTGAACCAGTCTCATCACTAAGATATTGGGAGAACTTGAATTATCTGTATATTAACTTATTTCACGATTGCCAATCCATTTTTACAACAAGCTAGTAAGAACCCCATCAGACTACAAATGTAGGAAAAACTATTACTACCTTGCTGCTTACTCACAATGTGCATGGATTGGTACAAAACAGATACAATCCCTGTCCAGAAGAGCCACTGCCCCACTAGAGACAGCCTGTGTGCATCTCCTTGCCCCAAAGGCATAGGAACATGAGGTTTGTGCAGAAATAAATCTGGAGCTTGGCATCCAAGAGTCACCTGCTTTCCCAGAACAAACTGCATTTGCCCACACAAAGTGGGATTCTTTTTTTTCCACTTTGTCTTTCACTGGTAGAAAGTGATGAAGCACAAGCAAAGCTCAGCTCCAGAAAGATGAGAGACTTTTCTATTGCACCAATCACTCATGATTCCTGACAGGATATCATAAAAGATAATGCTGTTTACAAAGCAAAACATTAACCCTCCTGGCACTTTTCTGTGGTATGTACAGTCATGGACATTTATCAAAAAACTTTCCTAGTAATTAACCCAATTCTTCTCTGTCTTTCTCTGCTTCCTTTGGCTCTGAATTTTATTCTAACGGACAAAAAACTGCTAAACATCTCCTCTCAGTCCTTGGAGCTACTTTTAACATCCCATCAAGATCCTCAACCCATTAGAGAGTCCTGAATGAGATTTTCAAGCACACCTGTATGACTTAGATACAAAAGGCTCATTTACAGCTCCCGGATGCTCCAAATGAGTAAGACTCATGTGCCCCGAGTTTTTAACATATTTATCTACACTCATGACCTCTCCCTATCAGCTTTGCTTCACACGTATTCTTTAAATCTCAAATACATGCCTTGGAGATACCCATAATAGTAACACAGCAAAGCCCAGCACTTTGAAGCAGCTCCCTCCCCAAATACTGTCTCTAGAGAATCTTTTAAAAATGCTCAACTAAACACACTCAGCTCTTCTCAGCTTTCCTTAGAAGCTGAAGCTCTAAGTCATGCTTTTGCTGTCCAACCCTCAAATCTGCTGATAAAGGACAAGTTTGCGTCTGCAGTCCTGGACCACAAACACAGTCACTTAATTGCTGTGTGCCTCATTGTCCCACCTAGAAAAAGCCCCTCCCCATCTTCTGTGCTCACTTCTGACCATCCGCACCTGGATGTGGGGGCTGTGGCTTACGGGGAATGTGACTAACGGTGATACAGTGGGTCCCTATTTCGAGATGGTACCTGGATTCACTCCTTTAACCCAAGTAAGTAATTAACTATCACCGTTCTATTGATATCATGGCATGCAGAAACCAACAGGATACTCGGGGGCCACATCATCAGTACCAGCCCAAATGCAGTGTCACCGCGTCTGCCTGAGAATCCCTGTCCTTCAGTACCTACCGAGGAGACAGAGGCCATGTCGGACGAGTGGCTGCCAATGCTTGGCGTCTTTTTGTGCTTGTTAAACTGGAAGCTGATTTCCGAAGCCGTGTCTGATTCAGTCTGCTCAGAAAACAACAAGCATCTTTAAACTCCGCCGCAGGAGCACTTTGCAACACTACACAGAAAAACCGAGCGCTCAGCAGAGTTCCATTAAGCTGCGATCAGGCTGGGGGAGCGGAGGAGAGCGCAGGGAGCCTCCCCAGGGGCATTCCCTCCACGAACGTCAGCATTAACTGCTTCCAAACGGAGCCGCATGCCCCGCCTGGGCTCTGGGAAAGGGCACGGAACAGCAGTGGTTTGAGACAGGGGGAAACACCGAAACTCCTCCAGGATGGAGCTGACTGCCATTCAGGGGATGCTGTGAACACTACTCCAGTGATTTCTGGCGTCTAGCCTACCTCAGACAACAGGAGAGGAGAGGATCTGCTCAGCTCTTTGACTCTTTCAGGTTCAAGAAACTGATGGGGTATCAAATGAGGTTTATTGTAGGCTGCAGGTACAAAAAAAAAGCCATCAAGGTGTATTTTCCTGACTCTGACAAGCTAAGTCACATTTCTGTTTAAGGGCACAAGGCACTGTGGGAAGCACTGGATCACCACCTACTTGTCTCTGTCACCTGCCATTAACACTGACCCTCCCCAAGGCAAAAACTGCTAACAAACACCTCAAAGCTATTTTCAATGTGTGGGAGTGTGCAAACTCCCTCTAGTGGCTCATTTAATTCCTTTATTAGCCCAAGGACGTGGACCTTGGCTGCTTTGTGTAGATTTCACTTACACTAAAACCACACAAATCTGCCTCCGTGTCAAAGAAATGAAACGTTCACATTTTAACTCATAACACAGTGCCTGTACAGAAGAGCTATCAAGTACATATTTATACCTACAATTTCATCATTTGCCTACACCTCTCAAATACTCTGCTAAACAAAGAGGTTGACAATAGCCAAATTATCTATAAAAGTCATAAAGTTTCCTATCAGTTTAGGAAGATGGTTACTGGACTGCTTAAATATCTGAATAAACCCTATTTTTTCTACATTTATCTTTTCTCAAAAATTCCCTTGAAGATGACTTTCTCCACCCCAGAAGAATTTGTTTTGAGGAGACATATGTGCATTAACATGCCCATATACACACTTGTTTAGCATTTTAGCCATGATGATCCTTTCTCCAATGCTCAAAACGACCAAGAGCTTCTTGATTTACCATTCATTTGAGATTTACTATTTTTATTTCCAAATATCACCAAATATTCAACCCTTTCCATGGACTACTTGCTATATTGCAAATATGGAAGTGTAACTCTGTAGAGGAGAGCTTCCAAGAATGAGGTTTGGGGCTCTCAGTAAGGGGAAGCTGAAATCTTGGTTGGCTGTGTGAAGACCACGTCACTGAACAGCAATGCATGTGGGACCTGGGGCTTTGAGCCACCATGCCCTGTGATGTGTCACTGCACCATCTGATGGGACAGGGGCTGGGCATGGGGTACCAGATGGGGTGGGCACAGCCCCAGGGCAATGCAGTGTGACCCCCCTGCAAGCTGCCTCTGATAGAGCCCCAAAGGGAACTGTCTTCCCCCTCATAACCAGGGGTTGTACTTAAATGGGCTTCATCAAAGCCTCTATGCAGCTTCACCATTTCTTGGGCATTGCCCAAGACAGCTGGCAGCTGGGGACATCAGTCCAGCAAACAGGCTGTGCTCTGGGTGAGGTGAGAGGCCCAGGCAAGGCCACTGTGTGGCACAACTCCCACGCTGGACATGAGGTCTGGCCCCTCTGATCAATCCACTGCCCAGGCTGCCAGGCAGCTCCCACAGCACTCCATGGGGGAACAGGAGGGACAAGTACAAGCCCCTTGCCAACACTCTGAAGTCTTTGTGCTTTGGCTAAAGGCTCTGAGTAAAATACCATCAATCTCACTGCAATTTCCTGGCTCTGAATTTAATTTTAGGCACTATAAACTCTCTAATTTGATGATGAAACTATATGTCATTTTCCTTGCCTGATACATGTACAGAAGCATGGCAATGAAAAACTGGCATAATATATTACCTTCAGCAAATGTAAACCAAAAAGAAAAAAGAAAGATGTTACTCACTTTCTGTGGTTGTGTAAATGTTCACCATGCTCTTGGCAAGATTAATGTTATTTGCTCGGGCCAATGCCTGAGCAGCAGAAGAATGATCCCCATCTTCCTCTGGAATACATGAAAAGCCAAATCAACATGGTAAATAAACAAACACAATAAATTGTATGTGTGCCTCTCCTGGCTCTGTTTAGAGCAGACTGCAGTTACATTACACAGGGCTGCTTTCAAATCATCCATGTGCTTTGATATCTCTCCCTGAGAAAACCTCTTCACACTATGTCAAAAAATGTAAATACTGAATTAACCCAGTCCCTGAGACCAGCACTTGTGAAGAGCTTCCAGTGAAACACAGCCATCAGCTAATATCATCCTGAAATTAATTTAATAAGGCAAAAAGCCCTGAGAAATACTAGAATGACCTGGTATATAAATGGTTGGACTCAGTGATCTTAGATGTCTTTTACAACCCAAAATATTCTATGACTCTGTGAAGGAGATGTTTGCATTGACTTGAAGTGCAACTCAGGATTTTCATAGGAGTGTTAAATGAGGTAGGAAATAAGCCAATAAATGACACAATTGAAAAATAAAAATCAGATGGCTCTGTGGAAAGTCCTCTCAAGCAGGTCTTACCCAGGTACATGAGGACAGGAAATTTAGAAAAAGGAGGCAAGATTCTCTTCCTAGGTCTTTGCTGGGCAGAGAGCTGAGCTGTGGGTAATCAGAGCTTACATGTGAAGTGAATTGCAAATACATGTAACAGTAACTTTTGCTTATACTAACAATCACTACAAGAGCCCATCAAACCCAGAGGAACAGGCTGATAAAATGGTGATTCTATTGACACCATCACAGCTGAGAACATGCTATCAGAACCCAGGAAGATCAGACTGACTCCTTGTTCAGGTCACTTTGCTTACAGTTAAATAACCAAATTCACTTGAGCATTCTAAAAAGACCCGAAATATCATTTAGGCACTGACAGCTGGCAGCTATATCAAGGTAGTCTAACAGCCAACATGTTTATTAAACACTTAACTTCACATTTTATTTCCTTTATTTGTGTCCAACATCTCTAAGAACAAAAAGAATTCCTCCAGTCTCACACTTGAAGAAAGTACAATTTTGCCAGTGAATGATATAAAGTGAATTCCTATGACATGTTGTAGGTAGTGCTAAAGAAATGGAGGGGTGTCCCAAGGTAAGGCGCAAGGGCGGGTAAATGGGAGGAAAGCGAGGGGACATGGCAAGTGCCTCCTTTTACATTCACACTGGGCTACACAAGATTTGATTCCCGAGTTGTTTGTTAAACACATTCCACCCATGCTAACTCTGCACAAACTGCAATATAGAATAAATGGACAAATAAAGAAAATCTGCACAATGCAGAAGGGTATAGGGAAGACAGCAGGCTTAGGGATGGCTACGTATTTGGATTTCACAGGGTGTGGTTACAGCCCTCAGTACCTGAGTAAACAGCCGAGTCTGTTCCCTGAACAGCTTCTCTCTCACCAGATGGTTCACCAGGTGTTGGCTTGTCTGAAGACTCACACATTTTTTCCAAAGGTAGCTCTCCATTTATTTCCATGTTGTCATGAGTGCCCAAAGCAGATCTTTCCTCTTTCTCAGCATCGTTTTCACCATCTGTAAGCACAGGCTCAATCAGTATCTGCACCCTGCTCTCCAGGGACCTCCCTGTGGGCTTGCGCTCTTCTGCCATGACCAACTCATCCGTAGGCGTCTCTGGCTCCACCGTGCTGTCAGACACTTCCTTGGTAGGCGACTCAATTTTGACGGAAGGCGCTCGCACAGGCAATCTGGATTTCTTGGAGCAGCACTGTACCACCTTCTCTTCCTCTGTCATCAGCAGCTTTCCATTGCTTTCACTCAGTGAGTTATTTCTTGTAACCAGGCCGCCTTTGCTCTTGGCGTACGTGGATCTAGGCATGACAGAAACTGAGCCTTTCCTCGCAGGAGCAACATAGCTTGGTTCTTCCTCACTAGAAGACAAAGTTATTGTCCTTTTGTAGGGGGTTCTTGGTTTGGTGACAGTACCAAGTTTTTCTTCACTGTTCTGGCCTTGCCCAGACTGCACAGAGAGTGAGCGGCACAGCTTGAACTGCCTTCCATCTGCCTCCACCCAACCTGGGTCTGCCAGCGTGCTTCCCACTGCCACAGAGTCTGCTGCCTTCTCCCAAAAGTTCTTCAGGTTCTTGAAGTGTTCACGATCGAGGCCGATATCCTCCTCTTTGTTGTTCATTGATGAGATTGTATAGTTCACACCTTGCTTCCCAGCCTGGCTGTTTTCCCCCTCTGTGGTCAGTGGTTTGGTGCTTGCCAACAGCTCTTTCTTTGCAAGGTTGTTCTCTGCTGACCCCGCATGATTCACAAACTGCTCTGATTTGGGGAAGGTTCTGCTTGGTTTCCTCCTAACTGGTATCTTGCTGGGACTATAAGCTTCCTCAGGTGAAGTTTTTGGTCCCACTGTGGTGCCAGTGGCCCCATCAACAGCTTCTCCTTCAGCTGCACTGCTGGGCTGAGGCACAGCATCCTCTGAAAGCTTGGTGGGCAGTGGAGATACTCCATGACCTACAACAATAACAAATGCTCACAGCCTGTCCTATCACATCACACCAGATTACCTCAGAAGGTCTCAGCTGAAGTTTCTCAAAGGGAAGCCAGGGGTAATTTTCAGAAATTAACAATATATTCCTACTTCTTTCCCATATTCAGACTCTAGAAATGAATATGAATCTTCCATATGAAATAAGCCCTGAAAACTCCTTCCCTTCTCCCTGCAACAGGGCATGGAAAACATCCACTGAGCTCTAAAATATTGCTGTGAGTTGGGTATTTGTTGGCAGTTTCCCTTTCAGTCTGACAAGTTCCTTACTGGCTATTTGCTATGTACCAAAACTACACTATACATTCAAGGCCAGAAAGAGAAGGTAACTTCTCTTGTGGATTAAAGAGCTGAGAGCCAAGCACACAGTATAAAATGTACTGAGAGCGGAGAAGTTTCAGTCATTAGACTGCTTTTTTGCTTGGTCTCTGCTACCCTGGGCATAATTCATACAAATATTGGCAGCTCATTCTTACATGCCAAGGTAAGAAATACTCTTCACTATTTATTTGTACACACACTGAAAAGCATCCTATCTCTTGGTGTTTCATTTGAATAACAAATAACCAATGCCTCACTGAATAAAAAACTTACCTTTTCTAGACAAATGGAAGCTGTTTGTCGCAGCTACAACTGGATTTGCTCCAGTGTCACTCTCTGAGGAAGAGGCATCGTGTATACTGGACCTCTGAACAGAAAACACATCCTATCAGTGTATATATACTGGCATGACTAGAAAAAATGAATTTTATTTGAGCAGACAGCAGGGCAGGCAGCCTGTAGAGCCTCTGCTGGTAGGTATAGACTGTGTGAATGTCCAAGGAATAACAAAACAAAGTGCAGAGGCTGTGCCTGTACTACCTTGTGTGATGCAGACAAGTGGGCAGGAAGTCTTGGCTTTGGTTTTGGCAAAATTTTATGTGCCGTAGTTTCAAGAGCAGGTGAGCTGGACCTGTGGGAGAGGAGAGACACCTGAGCAAGGAGCTCTGTGGTAGAGAAGTGCCTGGTTGGGTGATCAGGCATCTCAGAGTTCCACTCAGCTGCAGAACTTGCTCAATAAAAACAATGTGTGTCAACGACTTGGTTTATTCAGATTTTCCCCTTCTGGGAAGTGCCAGAGGAGCCTGAGAGCAATGCAGAAGGGAGATACGTTTCTATGCTATGGCCCAGGAAGGAAGAGGCCACACCTTGCTTCATGTTGAAGAAGAAAAACAAAGCAAGCTTTACAGGATTTAAGCAACAACCCCCACCCCCGGCCCTCCAAAACACTGGAGGATGTACTGGTAAAGCAGGAGCACCTCAGGCTTGTTGCCTCTGGATCCTTCATTAAACAACACCCACCAATCAGCTGCAAGAGGTTTGGAAGTGTTGTCAAGACCCATATTTAATATTTAACTGGAGCAACTGCCACCCGTGAAGAATGACTCCTCACTTTGCTGACAAAAATATGCAAATGAGGTGGGAACAACAATATATAAATATGTGAATATTTTAATGGCTTCTCCATAGTTCATGGATATTGAGTGAGGTCACTGATTTGCTCGTTGGAGTGCTTTTAGTGGATGTTTCTGCTCCGTCAGCACAATGTGAAATCCTACCAAGCCTTGATGGAGAGTGCTGAGCACTGGACACAGAAGTTGGCACCAGCAGGAAATGAGCAGTTTCCTCAAACAGTTCATTTTGTTAGTGTTGCTCCATGGCAAAAATTAAACAAATAGAACTATAATTACATTGAAAAACTAAGCAGCATATCCTGACTCTATGACCTGTCTCTATGACAGCTTCCATTTTACTGACCCCTTATCAAATCATGCAGGAAAAGAGCACATTAGCACTTAGTTATTAGGGGAGGATTAATATTCTGACAATTCCTGGAAGAAGGATTTAAAAAACATCCTATAGAGCCTATTACTTATACAGTCTCCGAAACTCAGTTAAAGACCAGGATTTAATGGGTAACATTCAATTTTCATTAGAAGTGAGAGCAGCAGCCAGAGCATTGCACACAGAGCAGCAGTTACCTTCCCTCTCCTGCACCAGCAACGTACTCAGGGAAGGCAGGACTCTGGGCAGCTTTGCTTTCCAGACCCATCTGGATGTGCTCATTGGCCTCATCTGTAATATAACAGAGACAACTGAGAAATAACATTTCATTAAACTTGTAATGGTTGGTGTGTTTTGTTCAGGAAAAGAAAAAGCTTTCCTCAATGAAAATGAGTCCCACCAGCACAATCCTTGGGGATTTAAGAGGAGATGGCCATGAAGGGTTCTGCCTGCTCTCCACAGAGATGGGGGAGGCTCGAGGGCAGCACTGACTGCACTGCCACGAGGCAAAGGCACTTCCAGATCCCACAAGTCTGAAAGGCCAAAGCAGGTTCCCAGTGCCTGACTCATGCCAGGAGCTGTCACATCCCTGGAAACCTTCACAGGGCACTGCTGTGGCTGTCAATAAAGATAATCCATTCCAGGATTTAAATTCAGCCATTTCCTGTTTTGACTCAAGTCATCCGATCTTGGCAAACAAAGGAGGAGGCCAATACAGTTAATGAGGAGATCCCTGATATTTTTACTGGCAAGAGGCTCAGCTATATCTTCTAAGATCCTACAGAAAGAACAATAGAAGATGGTAACCTTTACAGGAGACTGCCAGGGTAATAAAGTTGCATTAGATGTTTTGTTGGCAAATGGGCTTTCTTGCTACTGAAAAACCAAAAGGATTAAACTCTCAAACTGTGAAGAGAAATGAAGCTTAGTGTGGTAAACAAGATCTGCACATATTTATTCATACGAAGCTAGGTCTATTTTAAAGAGCAAATCTACCTGCTACAAGAACTGCCAAATCATTTTGGGATGTATTTCATTACACAATACAATAGAATAAGAAACTCAGAGAGTTCAGAAGTGACTTTAAGTACTATAGTCTTGCTTGTTATCTAGTTAGAAAAGTGCACAAGGCCCAAGACCAGGCCAGTCCTACTGACACACAAGCTGTGATATGGGTGTTACACCAATGCTGCTCTAAAGATGCCATCCAGCATCAGCCCAGTCAGTCTGCAAGTAACAGGGATATCCAAAGATTTATTTTCCCTTGTTTGTGCATCCACATGAAGAAAAACGCTGCACTCCCAACTCTTCCTGCCTACCCAGTGCCTGGCCCTGAGGTGCAGGGGACACAGCAGCCTCTGCTCAGAGCTGTCTGCATTAGGACTACATGTCTGGCACACGTGGGAGGTGGCAGCTGGGAGGCCTCGTGGTTTCTGCAGCAGCAGGAAGTCAGGGAGTTGCTCCTGCTAAAAAACAAGGGTCTGATTGTGTAGGAACGAGGCAGTTTTAGAAGCACGTTTCAGAGAAAGGGGCTGTGCTTTGGCCATGTAAATGTTGATGCACACAAGGCATCACTGAACATTGTTTCTGGAGACAGAACCGGAGGTGTGGTTGGTGGCACGTGCAGGCCATGGCATGTGCAGAGATGGGAATGCACACTTAGGAGTGTTTATTTATAGAGTGAGACACACCCTCCTCTTCTGCCCCAGACCTGAGGGAGGGAGATGCCAGCAGGTAGGCGTGCTGGAAGTAGAGGAACCAAACACAGTCCTCCCATGTTTTCTCTTTGTCTGTCATGGTTGAAAAGCAACCAAAGACTGCATTTGTTTCTCATCTCACTTCCAAAGGCACTGTGTCGTATTTGCTCCTCACTGACACCTCCCCCTCATGTAGAGCTCCCTGTTCCCAGCTGGCAGAGGCAGCAGGAGGTGTTCACTAGCACCCATCCCAATCACTGCCCTGAAAAATGGCTCAGCCCAACACAGCTATGCCTGGTTTCTGTCACCACAAATAGTCTATTAGTATGTTATAATCCATCAAGACAAGCAAAATGCCTTTGCTAGCTTTGGGATGAGACAGTAAGACACAAATTCCAACAAAAATTAGTAGTGACCTGACCAGTTCAACTTGTCCATACATATATTTATATACATATGTCTACAGCCACTCCTGCTCTAATACTTTCACTGCTTTCCTCACTTCCTATCACTCTAAAACAAAGATACTCAACATTTGGAAAAAGCACGACTAACCCTGTGCCAGGGGTCACTTCCCTTGGCAGGCAGATAAAATGGTCTCTTTCATAGATGATTTTTAGTTCTCAACTCCTGCACATATGCAGAAGGAGAAGTTATCACTAAATTTATCCATCTGTGCTGCTCTGCAGGCTGTAGTTTAAATATAGGGTATCTATCTGTTTTATAGATTTGTATTACTGTCCATGACCAGTGTTTTCTCCTAGAATCAATACCAACTGTAAAAACCCTTAGGGACCCACATAACCCTCCCTTCTGAAGGTTAAAACCCTCCACTAGAAAAGGTCATTGGGCATTTTCGTGTGCAGGTACAAATTTCCACCCCTCCTCAGCCCGTTTACCTTGCAAAGGGAATTCCAGTGATTATCTCAGTGGGGCTTTTCCACACAGGAATTTTCTCATCTCATGCCCTAACACAGATTTAAGTCCAAAAGAGTCATGAACATGTTGCACAGATTTGACTAAATCTGGACCCTCAACGAGTGCTGTAAAATGGCAGTAGGAGAATAAGAGGAAGGAATAAAGTCACATGTTATACCTGTGCTTTATCAAAATAAGTCTGAAAATAGAAATAGAGGGGGAAAGGGAAGAAAAAAATTGAATAAGGAATAAAAGGGCTAAATCTAAGCACAATTATTATAGCAATCTAATAACATTTGCTTCTTCCTTCTTAAAACAGCATTAGTCAAGTAATGCACATCCAATGACATAACTTGCATATTACTGCTGTATTAGTAAAGAGATTATTTTAGATGATGATCTGAGACAACATCTCATTTGTGCACATCAGCACTAAAAATTAAATATAAACCAAATAGTACTTCAAATTTTGCTTTCTTGAAGTGGGCAGTGAGCAAAGGGTTCAAGGCAAAAGGCAGACAATTCTGTTCGCTGCTGGCTACTAGGTGGGCTGCATGTAACAGAGCATTTACCTGACCTGGGCCCTGGCAGAGGCTGCTGAAGCTCTGCTCCTTCATGTCAAGAGCGTGCAAGCACAAATGCACACTCCCAAAAGGCAGATTCTCTGCAGAAATGCCCTGGCAACTCTGCCAAGCTGGAAAAGCTTTTATATTTTTAGCATTCTGGAGGGGTGATATATATAATAGTAAATTTAATGACATCATGATTCCATACTACCAAGAATAAAAGCAACTTCACATGAAATATGATGGGACAGTTCTGCATGAGAGGTTCCAATGAATCTATGCTAAGTTGAGAGCTGTCAGGAGGAAGTAAAAAGCAAAAAGAAATTGAGGCTTTCAGTGAAGGCCCTAGTCAGCATTTAGCTTTGAGAATGTGTCCAAGTAACATGGAGGTAGGAGGGGTGAGGGATATACCAAACCCAGGCAATTCATGCTACAAAGGCATCCTGTCCAAGGAGGTCCATCAAATAAAGGAGTGATCTATGCTGCAGCTCCTCCACAGCAGGAATGGGATGCTGGGCCTAGGAAAGGTGGCTCAACTAAAATGGTGGAGATGACATTTGAGTGCTGGACAGCTACTCCTTTATCTAATAGCCTTTCTGCAAAAAAGTTGCAGAGTAACCTTTACTGCAAAAGAACAGAGCCCAGTTACAGGGTCCTTGTGTTAGGGACTTTGTTTAGAACTGTTTATCATGGCCAGGGTTTCCCCAGAGCAGTCAGTAATGTGAATCAGTCCTAGTTCTGCTTTGCACAGATGTCCAGCACAAAGTTCCAGCCTGGTTACTTTTGGACTCAAAGCACAGCCCTGCTTGTTTCACACAAAGGCATTCACTGCACATGGCTTTTGCCTTGGTCCTCTGACACACTGTAATTTTTCCTTTTGGCCTTGATTTTAATAACAAGACATGTTTTCCTAGTACTAAAAGCATGGCTGAAAATTCCCTTATCACAACACAACCTAACAGACTCCCAGTATAGAGAGACTGCCATTCTGGACCACTTTTTTCTAGTCCATCAATTTGTTTTCTTCAGATGCACATTAACATACTTACTTTCTAGTTTGCCCTTTTTCCTCCTAATTGATGCCCGAAGTAGATCCGGCCCCTCTAAATCTTCCTGAAATCGTTTTGCCTTCGCTTCTGAAAACCATTCACCTGTCACAAACTTCTTCTTCTTTTCATCCTTGATGGAACCTTGCATCCGCCTGGAAATCAGTAAGAGTATTACACACCAAAATATCTCCTCAGTTTTGACTTCCCCTGAGCTGCATTTGTAACAATGTCTGTGTGGTTCACCTGGCTCTGGATCCTTGGCTCACCACAAAGGATCCAGAGATTATTCTCTGCAACCACAAGGGCCAACCAGCATTAAAACAACAAATGGGGACAGCACCTATAAACACAGGTTTTCACATCTTCCAAATTTCACAAATCCAAATCAGTCACCTAACAAAGAGATCTGTCCATTTGCTTGTCAGCCCTGAGGGTTTAGGAAGGGGTGGGGCTATTTGCATATCTTGCACTTCTTCATTTTATTTGTCTATTAATCTCTTTATGAGCAGCAAAGCCTTTTGGATCAAAATGGATGCAAACTGTGGAAATAAATAATGATATTTAGGGAAGAAACCTGTCCCTGCAGCATTCTCCATGGACACTGCTCCTCTTCCTGCCATGCCAATTCTGGCACTCACTTTGTTAGCTCTCCTTCCTGAGCACAACTTCTCCTACTGTAACTCTCTCGGGCACACCCAAGGCTGGTTTTTGGCACCTAAACCTGTCAGTGCTGTGTTTCCTAGCCTGTACTGTAACCCTCTTCAGGTTATTTTGTTTTTACACCATGGCTTGCTGAATTAGCTGCCTTTCAGCTACTCCCACCTCAGTTCAGTTCTTAGCAGGAAGATGGGGCAAAGCCCCAAACAACCATGGAGCCTTGAAGGGTCACACTGAGCTGCCTAAAGGCCAGGAGGGAGCAGGTAAGGGATAATTGGTCTCAAGGCCCTGCAGGCAGTGCTGGGGGCCCAACAGGACTGACAACTGCGGAGCTATGCAGATCCCTTCCAGATCAGGGCAGCACATGCCTCCTCTGGGCCAGAGGAGACATAGGAACATCTTTTAATCTTGTTGACACCAGATTAGTGTAATGCCATTGACTTCATTTTGCCCAGCAGGCAGATTGTCCTTGTATTACTGCAGGTAGCCAAACCTGCAGGTAGCAAGGGGCTCTTAGCATCACCCTGGTCAGGATCTAACTCACTCCACTCCCAAATCAAAGGTTTTTGTGCAACAGCTTCCAAAGAGAAATCTAACAAAACCAAAATATCCAAATGCTCCTTTCACCAAACCTCCCTTGCAGAGCAGAAATTTGCTGCATTTCGGGGGGGGGAAAAAAGAGAAGAAAAACCTTTTTGTAACTGTGTTTCAATTCAGAGGAGGGGTAAGAGGATGCAGACACACACATCAAGTTGAAGTTGCTTCATGCCACCACCAGTTCTGTTTCCCCAGCTCTCACCTCAAGAAGACACCAGGGCACAAAGGTTCCCAGGAGCTGGTGGCAAAGTGCCCCCCCTTCAAGCCTTGAGCATCCCTCCTACATGGGGCTTACTCTTTTTTTGGCTCAACAGCAAGTCAAAGACTCACATCCTTAGTTGGGGTAAACTGGCACAGTGCCATCCACAGTAATTTCTTGCCATGAGAGAATTCAGTGCCAGCTCCCTGAGCCTAGTACATACTGTCAGCCCAGATGGTCTAATGGCTGGCATTTAAAAGTGACAGCAGCAACAAGCAATCCTGATCAACCAGACCTGAGCTTCAGGGTGGCCAGTGGCAAGTGAGCTGAACTGAGAGAGAATTCCTGGCTCAGAAATGGCTCTGTGCAAACCTTTGGCAGATTGTGTAGCCTCTAACTGCCCCTCTCTGCCTGCATGATGGATGCACACCCACCTCAAAGAACAAAGGACATAAAGCAGAAAAGGGGACATAAAATATCATTTTTAAATATTCTGACATTTTTATGCTACCAGGCAAGTAAAACAAAGTAGCAGCTACTCCCCTGCTCATCTCTGACACTAAGAAATGAGCATCTTCTTCCCCTGAGCAGGAAAGCAGTGACTGCCCTTGACTTCTCTGATGACTGATAATTAACCCAAAACAAGAGTTCAGTCCAGCAAGCCTGAGAAGAGAGGACAGCATGGACAGCAGGATGGCTGAGAAAGCAGGAGGTACAATGAAAATATCCATCAGGACCTGAGCAAAAGGCACAGCAGTGGTGCAGCCTGCGTCTCCTTGTTGCATGCACACGCACACTCACACAGACACACACAAGCTCCTCTCTAAAAGTGAAAAAATCCTCCCAAGGGAAGCTCACACCCTGCTGTTATTGCACGCTCTCTCACCTGATGCGATCCCCATCCTTCTTCTTCAACTCTGCATCTCTCTGCAGAACCTGCATCAGCTTTTCATACTCCTCCTCGGTCAGGAAGCTCAAGTCCAACATCTTGCCTACAATCTTCTTCAGTTCCTCAGACGCTGAAGCAATGACAGAGCAGGAGGTAGTCCAGCCCAGCCCACCACAGTGCCATGGGCAGCCCCTTGCAGCCCGCCCTGGTGCGCTGAGCAAGACACGCCTGGAGAGAAAGGACTTCACCACAGCATGGCTTGGGTGGAAGGTGCATTAGCACCTGGACTTGCCCTTCCAAGCTCTTGGCTGGCACATTTCTCTGTACTGCATGCCTTCCCCTGCCAGGAAAATTCTCTCAGCAAAATTCTGCTCCTTTGCTTTTCTTCAGGCACAGTTGCAGCGATTTGGAAGCCAACGTCAATCAGAGAGACGCGCACGGGAAGGAGCGAGTTCACCACCCGTCGCGGCTGCCTCAACAGGCACGAGAGCTCATCTCACCGACGGCAACCTCAGCACCTCTGGCATGCGCTCTCTTCAACAGGGAACTCTGCCTCCGTGGAGTTCAGGCATCCTGCAAAGAAATAACACTGAGATGCCTTTTATGATAAGCATGACATATGGTAAGCGACTGTGTACATTGGGGGTTTTTATTTGTTCTCCAGCAAAAGTTCCAAAACAAGCTGCCCTACTTTCCTCCCAGTCCTACAGCTCCTCACGTGGTATATTAACCTAACCAAGACAATGTTTTACTTCAGCCGCTTTCCTACTAACAGGTAAACAGTTGACTCAGCATGCTACAATCAAAATATGCATATAAATAACCAAATTGCTTACTTGCTTCGTACCTCCATTCTTCTTTTCCTCACTTCTTTCTGCCCTAAATTAGACCAAGAATAAACAGACAACCTTTGTAAAGCAATTGGAAGATGACAGAACAGCAACCTGCAAGTGCTATTGCTGTGTGTTATGCTGTGAAATACCAGGCACTGCTCATTTTCTAATATGTGTGTCCCTTGCTTTATGCTGCACTGATATTTGCTATTCAAACAGTACTGGTGCAGATCACTTTTGTTTCAACAGACAGCAGAAATGGCCGGAGGCTGCAGGGCGTGGAGGAAAAGTAAATCAAGTGTTGCTTTGCTACTTTATTCCTTTTCCTCTCTCCTGGCCAACTTGAGAGCAGAAGGGCACACCTTCAAGGGAGCAGAAGTTCTGCTCCTGTCCATGTAGGCAGTTTCTAGCTCACCAGATGGAATTTTTCCACTGTTTCCAAGCCTGTCAGACAATTGTGTGTTTCATCATACTTTGCTATTTCTCCTAAAGCAATAGCCTTGGGAGTCAGGCCATTTAAAATTAATAAATCCCAGCATTCACAGCAAACATGATGTGAAGGTCATCAGGCCCATTCCCTAAACTCAATGCCCGTACCTATCACCTTTACTCTGTTTAATCTGCCCCTTTGAGGATACCAACCACAGCCCTTCTGGGCCACCTATTTCAGTGCTTTGCAAACTGGCAGCAACCACCTTCTTCCTACTGCCTACCCCAGATTCCCCCAAGAGATGTCAGTCCATCCTGGCTGCCATGGGGATCCTTCCTTTTTAGCCATCCTCAGAGGGTTTGACACTTCAGCCTCCACGTTAACCAACCATAGCTCCCACAGATTCCTCAGTGCTGGGGTTTTCACCATTTTTGACACTTCTTTGGACTATCTCTACATGGTGTGCATCTTCCCCCAGCTGCATATCCAAAGTAGAGAACAGGCATTTCATCTGGGCTTTGCTCATTTGACATAATTTCACAGATTTACATTATTTTATGGATGATACATTCTCACATGTTTGCTTTTTTCATAATGGTGTAACAACATCTTACAAAAAAGATTAGACATCTGACATTAATGCTTACAAAGAAACACCACTTAACACAGAACACTGCATGAGAAGGCTCATAAAAGGAATGAGGTTTGTCATAAAACTCTAATTTTTTATAAAACATTGTCGGAAGAAAGGAAAAAACCATTTCATATTGCTTTGAGGCAAGTATAGCTGTGCTTGTCTCACCACACTTATAGCCTTTATCATCCAAGAAACTACCAATACCACTCTAAATAGTTAACACAGAAACAGCAATAAAAAACCCTAATGAATCTCTACTGTTTAACCTTACATTTAATCCAGCTTGGAATAGCTCTGTCATGCTTGGTTCCAACCATCTCCTCTCGCTGGCTCTCAGGCACAATCCTACTTCTACACAGACATTCACAGAAATTTCTGGGACAGATTTTATTTTTAAAAAGGTATCTAGGGACATTTCACAGTATTTGCTTCTCAAGCAGCTTTACTTATTTTTAACAAACCCATGACATGTGGGCTGAAAATACTTCAGGAAACATTTTCAGTGAAGGCTCATATTTATTCATCAGTATGGCAGTCAATTAAAAATAAAGGTTACTTCTTAAGGATAAAGGCTACTTCTTTGTAAAAAAAATATTTTTAAATTTTTTCCCATTACATTATTTTATCTTACTGGAATAGCTACACTGGAAGGAAAAGGTTAACAGAAACCGAACAGCCAACTCCTCCTTTTGTTTTATATAGTTAAAAATCAAACCACTCTGAACTCGCTGTGGGAAAGCGAGCTGGTTCAGAAGACTGCTCCACCTGGATGTTCTGCTGGAAGTCTCAGGAGGTGCAAAGCTGCTAACCCAGACCTGAGGGAGTAAACAAGGCTGGGAAATGATCTCCATCTGCAGCATGGGCACGGGGCTGTCCCGGCTGCCATCTGAGCTCTGCAGCCTCTGACCATGCTGCCGGGTCTTGAGCACTGCAGACGCCTGAAAGAGGAGAACCTCACCATCAATCACTCAGGTAACACAGCAATAAGGGAGAGTGTGTTACTTGTTTACTTGGGTCAGCAAGTGCCATAGATTAAGGATAAGAATCAAGTGACAGGTACAGTATGTTATCGGGCAGGCACTACACTGTGCTCAACCACCACCGGCTCCCTCTTAATCCCTGAGCTCACACACTCCTGAAGCAGCACCACACAGCTTTGACTTGCCCAATTAGATTTGCTGTCAGACACCACAGGGATGATGCAGTACCAATGCCTAAACCAAGAGATCCATAAGAAAGCCAGGACCCTGTGGATCCCACAGAGTCAGGGATGCTTTCTGATGTCCTGCCCAGCCCTCACCTCGCCACCTCTGCAAAGAGCAGGGAAGGGAAACTCAAAAGCCTTGCAGGTTTGTAGGGCAATGATGGGAGTCACTGTGCAGGGCTGGGGCAGACTACTCTGCAGTAGAAGCACTTTCTTGAACCCACTGATGTAAACTGGTTTTGGACAGTCTGTGACAAGCAAAGAGGAAGTTCCACTCTCCTTCCCTCCCACCAGTGGGAGATCCCTCCTAGATCAAGATTAAGCTCAGGCAACAGGAGTAAAATGGAAAGTTGTGAAAGAGAATTGTCTGTGTTCAAATTAGCAGCATCTGCCCAAAGCCTGCAGCACAACATGCAAAGCAAACTCAGTCTGCCCTGGGTGCTGCCCCACAACAACACCCCAGTGCTGGGGGAGCAGCCCTGCTGGGTTCTGCCACCGTCACAACAAAGCAGATGGGCAAAATTGATGATCATGGCTACAGGAAAGACCACAAATCTGAGCAGAGGAGCACACTGGATATTCAAAGGACTTTCTCGTCTCTAGCCACTTTTCTGAGGAAGAGATCACAAAGATCCACTCACATGCTCCACTGTGTTGACAAATGCTGGGTGTGGAGGTGGGGTGGAGACAAGTAGCAGCAGGACTCATCACGTGGCATAATTGGCTGCATCTCTTATTATGATTCTGATAGCTTTTGATTCTTGTGGCCACCTCCCCAAGAAGTCAATTCTCCAGTCACCATAAAAGATCTGTGACAGTGTGTTACACCGATGTGCAGCTTGTCAAACACAGAGCCCAAGCATGGGTGAAATAAGGCCCATTCCATTACAAGAGCATACTGGGATGTACACATCTCGTCTCCCAACAGCTTGTCAGTGTCCAGTTTAAAAATACAGGAAAGGCCACACATCTAGAATGAAAGTCCCTATAATGCACCATTTTATCCTCAATAAGGGTTAACAGCTTCCTGCAAGATACTGGGAAGAGATGCCCTAAAAGAGGAACAGCATCTCTGCATATCACAAATTTTTGTAATTACTTCCTGAACCCACATTAATTCTAAGCATTTGAACTACCCTCAATGCCCCATAGTCCCACAGCCTCACTACACTTTAAACCCAAATGTGTCTGCCCTTGATTTGTTTTGATCTGACACTTGTTTCATTTGCCATACTCAGGTATTTCATTAGAGAACCCAGTAAGGATTGCTCTGCACACTTGCTCCGTACTGCACATTTTGCAGACCTGTGTCACGGCCATGGTTCCTCCTTCCAGAGAAAGGAAGTTTGTTGTTTGCTCATGCCAGGTGTTACTCAGGGAGCTCTGCTCATTCCTCACACCCTTCTCAGACTCCCATCTAGTTTACTACAGAATTGCTTAGAGTGTTCAGGTGCAAAAAGGCTCTTCCCAACAGCTGCAGCCCCTGGGATCTCCACCTGTAAGACTGGTTTTGCAGCGCCTGGAGAGGTGGTGTGAGCCGTGCCCAGCTGCAGCTCTGCAGAGAGGAGGGAGGCAGGCAATGCCAGCCTTCACACAGGGCACAACAAATGGCTCTGCCAAGCCCTTGGAGAGAGGAGAGCTTTGATCACCTGCAGAAAAGCCAAGAAGGATCTTAATAAAAGGAATAAGCCTTCCCTTTGATAGCTGCTTGGACAGTGCACCAGCAAGGAGCAGTGCCACTCAAGGAGAACAGCAATCCTACATGTTTTGGGGCTGACAGGCAGGGAAAGGGCAGGTGCTGATCATGGATCTGGGAAGACTCCCATTTACACCAGCTGAGGCATGGAAACCTGTGACCTGTCCTAAACTGCTCCTTTCTCCCTTCAGCAAGGAAGCAAGTGGCATTCCCCCAGCACCAGCCCAAACCCTAAAAGTAAACAACAAACACCAACATTTCTTCAGACCAGAGCCCACTTTAGTACAGTGGTAAGTGTCCCCATCTGTTGTGTGGGAGACCCGGGTTCGATTCCCACCAGGGAGACAGTGTTAAGAGTTGGACTCGATCCTTGTGGGTCCCTTCCAACTCAGAATATTCTGTGAATTAAGTAAGTAAGTAACACATCCTCATGCAAGGAGCACACCTGCCTTAGGGAACAAAAGGTGAAGGCACATTCAGACAGCCCAGGCAATGCTAATTTCTTTGTTTCTCAATGCTCTGCAGTGTCCCCACACATGTGATCCAACCCAACTAAACTCCCTGTGCCTGTCTCCTCTCACCGCTGGCCACACAGTCCACAGTCCTGCAGCTGCACCCTCACAGAAAAGCTTAAGAAGGTGTAGAGCACTTTCCAAAATAAATAGTTTGACTAATCCCAGCAGCAGTAAAAGCCATTTATGAAAAAAGGTATGATACAGAGCTCTTGCCTGAAGTAGTACATCCTCTCTCTTCAAGTTTTATTAGTAGAGAAGGTGGTTGTTTGGGGAATTGTTTGGGGTTTTTTGAAGTAACTCTGTTTCAAATAGTTTGATCAGGTGAAAATTAAAGAGTCCCTTAGCCTAGCAGGCATGAAACATCTTTTGGAAAATCAGACGCTGAAGGGCTGCCACCTTCTTTGTACTGCATTTTCACTTTATTTCTGGGAAGTTTAACTCAGCTCTAGCTCAAAACTGAACTACATTAATGTTCCTCATAACTAACTCAAGTGCAAACTGCTCAGATGTACAGCACCAGCTCAATCCTCTTGATGTCATCTGCCTACAGACACAAATTATCCACTGCAGCACACTCCAGTATCAGTTCTCATCTCTTAGAGTGCATCTTTCCTTCAAAATTCTACACACCTTTCTCAGCACTGGACAATATGAAAGCCTCCAAACCCAAAACATAGCAAACCCTGGAACAGATAATACTGATCTCACAAGGGTATTCATAGCCAGATGAAAATACTAGCAAGCTGGAAAGGCTGCTTGCTTCTATCCATACTTCTTTATCACATATAATGTCACAATATAAGGAAATAACCCCCTTTAGCGTTACAATGTGTGGACACCTCCCAATACCCTTATAAGTCATGACAGCTCCTGTAAAGCAGGTCAAAACCAAGAGTAGCATTGTATTAAGAATGATGGATGTGGTCCTGGCACCCACAGTCATGCTGCAGTTCCCAGTATGCGCTGCAGTTAACAGGACCAGAAAGACTTAGTACCAAAGCTGCTGTAACTGGAGAGTCTGTGATCAGCCTTGTACCTCCGTCTCATGCTGGAAGGTCCAGCTCCATTCTTTCTCCCACCTGATTTCTTCTGCTGTCAGTGAAACGTGCAGAGGTATTGCCAACACTATTTTACAGGCAAAACACTGGCAGTCATTATAATGCTCATAGGCATAATACTCTAATGTTTAATGTAGGTACTTTACCATGAGAGGAGAAATAAAAACCAAACTGCAGAATACTCTTTCTCTTTGGGAGGGATGGGCTGAAAACCACCATAAAACCTCCTGTCTCTGGTGAGTTTCACTTAGACCTGTGGCAACTTGACTGATGTAAGTGCTCCCTTTTACACATGGACAAGCCCTCAAGGTACAAAAATACAGATAGGAACGGTATTGCACAAGCCTACAAACATTGCTCCTACGGTATGAAATTGCTGGAAAGTATGAAAGTGCTCCTAAGGTAGCCAAGAGCTGTCCTACTGCAAAGGCACATGGCTGAGCAGCAGGCACCTCTACCCAGGTCTGTTCTGCCTGTGGCCACACTCACAACACAAACCCTCTTTCTCACTCTGTGCTCACATCCCCCCTCTTTCAGTAATGAAATAAATATAAAAAATACTTGCCTTTTGGTTAGCCATTGCCAAGCTCATCTCCACAGCATCATGAGAGCTCTTCTGAGGTGCATTATTTTCTCATAATTTGCAATATGCTGCACTGACTGCAACGATATTTTGTCTGACTGTCCCAGAGAAATGAAAGAAAGCGGTTTACTGTTCCTACCCAAGAACCTCCTAGGCAGCTAAGTCATATAGAAATGGCCTTCAGATGAGAGACAGCTGATAAGATAGAGAATAACTTCAAACAAGGCAGGTAATTGTGGTCTCCCAGAGCTGCACACCTATAAATGCATCTGTTACCATCACACAGAGAAATGTCAAGGCCAAATTCTGGCAATGCCAGGCACAAATGCCAGAATCGCTCAAGCTCAACTACTCACAGACTTCAGACTTTTCTCTGTTCAGTTAGGGCCGTACACAACGTGATGTGCCATTCCCACCTCAGACAGAATGATGCCAGCTAGTGCCTGCCAATAACCACCACTGAGGCCAGCCTGGGCAGGCCTCAAGGGGCAGTCAGAACACAGCAGATCTGCCCCCAGTGATGGGGTGCATCACATAGAAAAATACTGCTCAGTTCATTGTGAGCACAGCCCCAGGTGGTTTCTCCCAGATTCAGTCATCATCTCACATTACACTTTCCAATAATATCCAACATGATAGAGAATCTCTGTTCTTTTATTAAAGTTTATTCCCTCCCCCTGGGCAGCTTTAGTGAAGGATGTCCATTGATCAGGAATGGCCCCGAGATGTTCACAGGTGCAGAGGAATTGCAGGAATTTATCAGAGCAAGCAGGTCTCTAGCCCAGCCCCTTGAGAGCAGCCAGTAGAAGATATTTGAGAACAATAAAACAATGTTAAGCCAAAAAAAAAGAGCAAATTCCCCTATTCAGTGCATGTGGGGAATGCATAACTTTGGAAATGCTCCACTGACCACATCAGAAGCGGATGAACTCTGCTTATTTGCACTCAGCTTCAGAAATTCCACTGCGTCCAAAGAAGGCCTAAGACCCACAGTATATATTACAGAAGGTTCAGTTGAGACTTCCATTCCCTTTGGTAGAAAAGGATGCATACGGATTTTTTCTCCCCCCTGCATTTCTACCCAAAGCATGTAATTGCCCCATGAATAATTTTCTCCACTGAACTCTACTGGTAATCTCCTTCTAGCCAGGAACTGCATGGGTGGAATTTGCATTGCACACGATTTACTTCCTTTTAGCCATTTTTAATTAAATGAACCATCTTATGGTTACCACCTAGGGTAAACAAAAGACTGAGCTTCTCTGTCTTAATCATTATTTCTAGAACCAGCATCGCTAAAATAAAAAAACCATCAGAGAAATGTGACTCAGACTCTTTAAGGGCGACTGGTTCTGTCACTGGTAATAAACTGATAATCCAAAGCTATAGTTTAAATATTTGAGATTTCTGTTTATTTCATAGGTGGGAACTATTTGCAGAGCTTGCAGGATGTAGCTGGTTGTAATTCCGCAAATTGCCAGAACCCAAATAAACAAGCACAGCCACCTCAGACACTGAAATCCCCTAAAGTCCCAACAAGGGATGGCTGTTTCCCAGCTGCAAGCGAAGACGCCAGTATTTCAGAGACCTTGCTCTGTCTGTCACCCTGCAAGACCCATTCTGCTCATTCCAAGTGTTACTCAAGGAGCTCTGGGGGAAACAGAGGGAAGCGCTCCCACACTTCCAGTAAATGCAGTTGTCTTTGGGGTGGGGGACAGGGGCTTGCTCTGTTCGCCCTAAATCTGCACGTACATCCTCAAGAAAACAAGTTTTAAAAGAATTTGCATTCCCTAATTGTTTGTAACAAGCCTTCATTGCCACAGCTTAGCCGTGAGCCAGTTTAGGGCTTCTCATGCACATCGTGCTGCGTGTCAGCTGCACTGACATTTCCATCAGAGAAACATCCCGGTGTCCAGGCTTCCCTCTCACTCCAGGGAGAACAGACACATTCTGTCAGATTTAAGGAACTCAGCTGTCCCCCTTGCAGTTTCTAGATACCATGTGGTATAAAGGGTATTCCTCAAAACATCTTGTCAGCTGTTATAGTACTTGAAAAGGCAACAATAAATAAATATATGGCATCTAAAACTGAGCAATTAGCAGCTTAAAGCTAGACCACTTCAGGTGAAAGTTATATATTAAGACTACTCATCTCTCTTTCCCCCTTTGTCACTCCCTCATCCTCAGAACCCAGATATTTTCAATATGAAAAAGGGGAGACGGGCAATAAGTTTTGACTGAGTTCAAAGAAAGAAACTGGGGGACTGGAAGATGAAGCAAAAAACAACCACCCATGAGAACTTAAGCTTTTATTTTTGACCCAGAAAAATATTTGCTGACCTCAACTTTGCTTCCTTCCAAACATAATTTCTCCATGTTTGCCTGCAGTGGTGACATGTCATTAATTATTTTCCTGACCTTGATTGTTATGCCCCAGCAATTGTGAGCTTGCAACACCTACCCAGCTGTGAGGAGCTGGTCAGGAGCCCTTAGAATCAAAAGCTATTTTATTTTTAAAAACCCAAACCCAAACCCCCCTCGTTTTATAACATGGTGGGGAAGTTAAAAATATGTGGGGCCCAATTCCTTTGTATTCCTATTCCTTGATGGCATGAGGCAGAGCGGTGATAAATCCCAAGTGCTGTTTGTTTAGGAAACTTTGCGTATTGAGGGATCCTTCCTTCTGGTGAATGATTATGTTTAAGCCTCAGCCATGCCTGGATGATTCTGAAATAACTCAAAACTGGAATGAAGGTAATTGTAAAACAGTAGGGTGCATCTCATTATTGCTTAAAATATTTGGAAGGTACAATTCCCTCCAATATCTGGGAAAAGGAGTTTTGAATACAGTACAACATTCTAAGAAGTAATCTCCTGATCTGTAATTGTTAGTTGGTGATGCCAAAACACAGAGGGACACCCCCATATTGTGAAACAGGAGAAAAATCATGCTCAAGCCCATGCTTGATTTGGGATCCATACCTTCTTCTCTTCTAATTCCCAAGCTTGTGCTGAGGCCTGGACAGGCCAAGTACAGAAATGCACTGCACCAAAGTTTTAAATAAAGATGCTTTTCCCCCTGACGTACAGTGAAAGGAAACTGCAGGGAAACTAAGCTGAAAGTTGCAACATCATCTGCTTTCAGAGCTTGTTCTATGAGAAAATAAAGTCTTATATAAAATTTCAACTGGCCAATTTCCTTCAAGGAATAATGCAACTTTCCAGTGCAAACACAGACCCAGTCATTAATTCACTTATTGGAGCCACATGCACACTCTAGGATGCATATACAAGTGGGACAAGAAGTCCTGACAACACCTGTTACCTACAAGAATAGAAACACCCACCTGCTTCCCCTGGCTGTTCCCTGCAGAGCTCAGAGCTAGGTGAAAAATCATACTAAAGACCATCCAGTGAAGGGTAACACACAGCACCCACAGCCACGAGGAGGCTAATACTGTCAGAGACAGGCAGTCTCAATTCACAATGAAATTAATAATTAAATAAATCAAATGCCCCACTGATTTCAACAAAGCCAAAATTTTTATGTTAGGTTTTCTACATAGTAAAATGTTGCAGCAGGTTAATTTGCTACAGGCACATCTACAAACAGATGTGCTTAAACTAGCACAAATCTGCATGTGGACATGGCCTGTCGTTTAGTTTAGCTTAAGATAAAAGTTTAGGCAAACTCAAGTGAGAAGTCTAAACACAGATTGCACCAATTTGATGAAATCACTAAAAATAAAATCAGTATCAGATGATCATCTGGTACCACTTTCTTGCACAGACAAGGTGTTTCTTCCATCTGTGCAGCTCTGCGAATACTTGGCAAATCTTGCAGGGAGGCAGGCAAAACAGACTATTTTGATAAGAATAACAACATCATCGCAACTATTGAAGAGTGTAGTTTTATTTTCAGGTGTGCAGCTTTTAGATGAGCAGTGAAAACTACGGTTCTGCCAGACACAACTGTATGCTGATGCTGTTGTGTAAAATGCACATGTTATTGCAGAGGGACACCCCACAGTGCTGACTGTGCTTTGCAATGTTCAGCCCAACAGACTGCAGGTCTGTAAGAAGGTGACAGCTTGGCCTGATCCTGCTGGTGCAACAGAGGTTCATCTAAGCAGACACTCGGAGCAGTTCTCTGTGGGTGACTTTCACTGAACTGCTGCCCTATTTCATCCCTCCAAGATGAACTTACCATTAGGTTTAACATGCAAAAAAGTGGCTTGCTTTTGATTCAAGAATCACTAACAGACCCTTATTTCTCTCAGGCTCTGCTGCTTTTTTACACCCTAGGACAGCCTTGCATTCCTTTCAACTTCGTTGCAAACATTTATTGTTTTGTTTTTCTCCACCACTACATCTCTGAAGGTAGATAACAATATTGATTTAAATGCAATCAAAGCGAGCCTGATGTACAATGAACACTTTGTCCATGTAGTGCCATACTGTGGCAAGGGCTGCCTCTTTCCCAGGGATAGAGGCCCATTAAAGGGACACGATTTATGAGTTCAGGAGGAAAACAACAAGTTTTCACTTCAATTACAGAATTGTGCAGGAGAGCAGAAACTCGGGTCACCACGTGGAGTTTCTCAGATATTCTGCCAAAGGTGGAAGAGGGAGGGAGGTAAAGGAGATGGGTTCAGCCCTTAGAACCCTGCTGACCCTTGCAGAAGTTTCACGGGGGGAGGTCAGTAGATCTCCACGCTGGGGTCTGTTCTTGGGGCAGAGAGACAGGGGGCCCAGAATGGTCTGTAATGTCACTGGTAAGAATAAGCTCCATTCCAAGCTATTTTATATAAAACTGAATCATTGCCCAAGAAACAGAAAAAAAGACAGAGACATGGTAAGCCAAATGGCAGCAGCCATAGATTACCACAGCTTATAGAATAGCGTCAACCATACGGGAGAGCTGGCTGCTAAGGGAGTGGAAATTAATAAATGCTGCTTTTGTTGCCATGCCAAGTATTTACAACAATGAAGCATGAATAAGGAAATAAATGGAACCAGGATGGAACGGGGAGACTATGCAAATACAGACAAAACAGCATGAGAAGTTACAGGAAAGTGATATATGATGTTCCAAGTTTCCACAGGTAATTTAGAATACAAAGTGAGGAAGCAATAACAAAAAGTACTATATAAAGCATCAACAGTACGCGACATTTTGTAGGATTTTCCTTTTTTAAGGAGTTTTTCACGTCAGGTTTTCTCTAAAGAGAAAGTTGCTGATGCCCCATCCCTGGATGCCCCATCCCTGGCTCTGTTCAGGGCCAGGTTGGATGGGGCTTTGGGCAACATGGTGTAGCATAAAGTGCACCTGCCCACAGCAGGGCGGTGGAACGAGATGATTTTTAAGGTCCTTTCCAAGCCAAAACATTCCATGACTTACATCGCTCCTCTGAAAACCAGCAGCCACCTCACAAACTTAATTCTTAGATGGCACAAAACCACTCTGTGACTTATTGCAAGGGGCCTTGATAACACAATTCATCAATGCAAGACAAAATACACTTCTGTTTGGGTAACAGCCCCAAGTTCCGACCAGAGCCACAGGTGTGACACCCCATGGCGAGGCAGGGCTCCGTCAGCCTGTTCTGCGGACCCAGCCCCGCTGCAGGCACAGCCACCTCGGTGCCACCCCTGCCTGTCCCTGCGCGGCCGCTGAGCGGGATGCTCGTTCGCCCCGAGCGGTGCCGCAGAGCCCGTCCGTGCCCTGCCCCGCTCGGCAGCTGCTCCCTGCCGGCTCCACAACCCCGGTCCCCTCGACGGCAGACCCTGCCCTGCAGCCGGAGGGGACGCGCGGGCACGGCCGGCTCGGGCGGGAGAGAAGGAGCGGCACCTCCGGGAGCTGCTGCCCGGCCAGCGGGGGCTGACAGGCACCGGGGCGTCCCGTCCGGCGGCTGAGCCCGGGACACGGACACGGGCCCCGAGCTCCCGCCCCCCACGGACACCGGGTCTGCACCCGGGACAGCGGAGCCTCGGCGCCCCTTACCTGCCCTCGGCGGCGCGGGGCGGGGGATGATCCCGGGGCGGAGTTATCCCGGGACAGGGGCGGGGTTATCCCGGGACAGGGGCGGAGTTATCCCGGGACAGGGGCGGGGTTATCCCGGGACAGGGGCGGGGTTATTCTGGGACAGGGGTAGGATTATCCCGGGAATATTTTAGTGTAGGGTTTATTTCTAGCCAGTTATGTGCAATGCTAGAGAAAAATGCGCTTGAAAATGAGTAAATACACTCACATGGGGACAACTTTACAACAGTCTGTAAAATCAGCGAAGTGCCTTTTATTACCGCAGTCAGTGCCTCCCATGCTTTTCTCAACTTTCAGTCTTTTAATATCTTCAGGGGAACAACTGGCAGAAGCCATGTAAATACATGAAATAGTAGGCAGAGGTGGAAAAAAATTGCTTTGCTTTACAATAAGATTTACTTGCTGATCTCTATCTTGGCTTTCATGGTTTGTAGCCTAAAGTGAACTGCTGATTCAAGTGTAAGGTTTGGGCTATTGAGCCCAACGGTGTTTTGAGTTTGAGGGATGCTGCTTGCTGCCTACCCCCGTGTCGTTCGCTGTTGTGACTTTTGTCTTCCAGAGCAACTGCCATATGTACTGAAGCCCTGCTTCCTGGTTAGTGACTGATGGGAAGTAGAGAATAAATCTTTTGTTTTCCTTTGGTTGCATTGCTTTATTGTGGCCTTTGCTTTATTAAACTGCCTTTGTCTTGACCCACATTTTATTTTCCATCATATTTTCTTCCGCCTCATCCTGTCCTGCTGAGATAGTTTGGTGGGCACCTGGCATCCAGCCAAAGGTCAACCCACCACAAAGGTATTTGCTCATTCATATTCCCATCAGGGAGAAAAGTTCCTCAAAGCCTACATGACTTTTCAGAGTACAATGTATGATCCTCTTTAGATGAGGTGCACCTTTAGCTCAGATGAACAGCCCCTTTGTTATCTTGCCTATGCTGGGACCTCTGCAACCACAGCCATAGAACAACCCGTTGGTCTCAGGCTTTTTCTTTCTATGCTATCCTTTCTCTTAGCTCATATCCCATTAAGCCTAGAATGTTTTCAGTATTTTTAGCTGTGACTTTCAAAAGGCTGCCAAAAGATAGCTGAAAAGTACAGAGCAGTGTGATTAATGCTCTCGGCATTTCTTCACGATTCATCTCATGTTAGAAGATCTGAGTGTGGAAGCATGACAAAACCACCAGACACTATTTCAGTGGAAGTTTTCATTCAAAATTTTGCAACCCCAATGGGTCTCAGTAGCTTTCCTCCACAGCTACATAACTTCAGTGCTAAATTTACTGGAAGCACCAAAGGAGGAACACAGTGCTTTGGAGATACCATTTACTTCACATTGTCTTATCACAAAAATATTTTACTGAGAACAAACTGCCTCTCAGTTTTGTTTACTGGGCTTTGAAAGTTTACAGATTGCCAGAATAACGAAACATAAAATTCCTGGTCCATTAGGACAAATATTCCACCAGCAAGCCATAAACACAAATGCAGATTCCACAGGAGGAAAAAGAACTGCTGATAAACCTTTGTATGAGCAGGGTCCTACTTGTATCTGCAGGAACTGATCATCTAGGAGTGGACAGGTACAGAATAGCAACGTGTGTGTTTAGACACATCCCCTGCAATCCTGCTGCATGTATTTGTTAGAGGAGGAAAGTCATGGAACAGCCAAAATTCAAGCCAAAAAAGCAAGTAAAATTCAGAGCAGGTCAAGTGATGCTACATGGAGCTCATCCAGTTTAAACCAGCTAAGAACCTGGCCTTATTTTATTTGGCACTGTGGGCCTCAATTTTTACTGATGAAAAGCTGAGCTGTTTTAATTGAAAACTGAGGCTCCGTGTCCTTTTCACTGTAAGGTTGTATTGGTTGGCAGCGAGAACTATGAAAGATTTTTGATACCATCTTGCTTGGCACTGCAAGATTTTTTCTTCTTTTAATGTAATAACAGTTTTAAAAGAGAAATTGGCTCATGTTTCAGAGAACTTTCCCAAGTGGCTTACAAATCATGTGGCCCAAGTCATGAGAAAGATGTTACTAATTGCTTACAGCAAGCCGACAGGTTTTATAGGGCCACAATTATCCTGGCTACCAGTGACAGAGTGGGATTGCAAAGTGCACACAGCCACCCATGGCTGGAGAAACAGGAGGGGCTTGGGTCTGCACCACGTGCGAGGATGAGGTACAGACTTCTGCTGGTTACTAGAGGTGAGGCTTACCTGTAGAAGTGGAGGGACACAGGCATCTGTAGAGATGATTCCCTGCATCCTACAATGTGAGGAAGAGAATGAATGTCCTTCTTCAACCTCACAGAACTGAGACACCATGGCCAGGGGTTCCTGCTTCAAAACAAGGTAAACGGAGTCTGATCCCAAACCAGACTCCTTTGAGACCTCTGCTGGGTTTGAAGGCTTATTTCATTCCAGTTGCCAAAAGGCCAAGTAATCATCCAAATCCTGGCAGGCACAAGGAAAATCCTTCTGGAAAGCAGACCAACAAGCCCAAGACCTCCAGCCATATGTCAAGACCTGGAATTGATCAGTGTTTGTAAAGGAAACAGGAGAGTTTTCACCTGCATAAGATAAACCAGCTTGGATTAGTTTGAAGATGATTTCTCATTATGAATTATCAGCATTTTTTTCTGGTCCCCTTACAACTAAACAGGTATCCCTTCCTTTCCTGTCTTGCTCCATCAATCCAAGCAAGGCTGAAACACATACCTGACTGTATTTCCTTCTCAAAAGGGTCCAAAGAGATTTTAAGCCCCTAATGTAAGCAAAGCTTTTGTATTGCAAAAAAGGGCATCAAAATAGGCTGTTTACTTAACATGCATGGAATAAATCAGGACTCTGCCAGAATTTTGTATTATTAAAATATGAGAAAAATGCCTAAATGGATTATGCTGATATTTGCTTAGAGGAAGTATTGCTTTTGTTGTATTTGACCTGAGGGACTACTGCACAAAACGAGTTTGCTTACAGGAATGGGATGACAAAAATAGCATTTTCTAAGGAAACAGGAAAGATTTGCTGGTGTTCTTTGGAAGTGCAAATGAAGCTGCTACACAAGGGATAACACATATAAGGTATATAAAAAATGTTACATGAATTTGTGCTCAATTACAACAAAAAAAGCCCCTTTTAATTGTCAAGAGCCGGCCCTTGTGATGAACTCCCACATCATTTGTTTATCCCTTTCTTCATTTCATGTTCTAAGAAAGGAAACATATGCAAAAATGCTAGCACTCCATGAATGGCATGTGAACAGCGAGAGAGATTATATTATTCAAATAAATTTCTTTCTAGAAACCAGCAACTGGTAACTCTGTTATTATTATTATTAATACAACATCGAAGTAGAAAAATCAGGAAGGGCCATTGTCCCTGTTGGCTTTAAAGTCCAAACTGCAAGAAACTCCTAATGGTTTTTAATCCTTTCTAAAACCATATGATGACATATTCAAGGTTACTTTGTGCTGCAGTAGGGCCATACTTTTTAAAAATTAAAAATTATGTATGTCATTGATTTGCTTTCTGATTTTCGTTATTTTAGGTTATACTTAGAACTATTTTAAGATTTGCCCATGCAATCAAAAGGATTGAAACTGCCTTTCCTTAATGAAAGAGCAAATGAAACCGACCTTTCATGTCATTTATTATTCACCATTAATCTCCCAGAGGCAGAGATTTAGAGGAAACCATTAAATATGTATTACATGGTTCATGATAAATTTGCCAATCCTGGTGCACCATAGGTCTGTGTCTCCCATGTACAACATATTCTAATGATGAAACACAGAGGCTAAACAGCAACTTTCTCCAGCACATGTGTACAAGGCTGACTCCAAAGCTGCAGCATCTCGCTGACGCCACAGGACTCAAATCAAGGCTGCAAATGATCGTTTGAAGGTCAGGGTCTTGCTGTCCCAGGAAGACACTTTAATTACATGCAATTACTGCTAGGAATGTACAACCACTCTAATCTATCTGCTACAGGTCAGCTGTCAACTGGGGTGTGACCTGCCTCCCAAAATCACAGTGAACCCAAAAGAGCTTTTTGTCGAGATGCAAAGGCAGCGACCATGACGGATGCCAAACAGAACCACCCCAGCTGGATACATGCTGTTAACCTGCAGAATGAAAAGCTAATGCTAATTCAATGCCAGTCACATCAGTGGTGCCAATAGATAAGTCTCTGAACCAGGTTTTAAGCCATTCTTTTTTTTTTGCTGGGGACTGCCTGCTTAAAGAATTGGAAGCTTTTCAGCATTTCATTTGAGCTCCAAGAACATATCACTCATTGAACATTATAGAAAAGGCCACCCAGTAGCAGTTTTACATCATCTCTAGCACAGAATCAGTCCTCAGTGTTTGGGGAGAAAAAGAACAAAAAAAGCCCAACTGCACTTCTGAGAATTTTATAAAGCAATTTGATTCTTTGAGGATGCTCACAGAAGCCTGTGGCTTTTTGTATTTTCCTTGTGAGAGCCTGAGAACTCCAGGGTAGATCAGAAACCAAGATTGTTGCAGCAAGTCGAGCGCTTTGCAGGCACAGATGTGAGGGAGGAGCCCAGTTGGGTGAGGAGAGGCAGAAGATGAGAGGGGGCAGCACGGTGGGTACCTGTGTCATGGGATCTCCTAGTGGGGCACTGTGTGGTGCCTGGGGTTCCGGAGCACCTGCCAGCCTGGCCCAGGGAAATCCAGCCGGGAGCAAGGGCATGGCCACATGAGCAGGACACAGCCTGGCTGGACTGCAGGGCACTGTGCAATGGGCCACAGCTACGGCCACGGATCAGTGGGTTCTCCACCAACAGGACGTGCTTGCACAGCTGCAAAACCCTGTTGCCACAAGGGATGACGGGACAGGGATGTAACTGTGCCAGGCTGGGCTGCCCCACTGCTTTTATTAGCTCGTTTGAAGCAAATTGCTGTGTACAACTGGATTAGGCAGTTGTTCTTCAAAGGTTACACCCTACACACTATTAAGATTCATGTGTTTTTGAGATGAAGTCATCTGAGCAATTGCTTTCCCAGCTGCTCCCGTGATGTACAGGCTGCTGACAGTTTCATTTTCCATTACTTCCCTCTACTTTGCAAACTCACTGCCTACTTGATCAGTGAAGGGTAACAAGTGCTTCCAAAAAATTTGAACAGCAGTGTGCAACAAAGCTGCAGGGCTACAGGACCTGAGTCCAATCAGTTGACGAATAACACTGGTTGCCTGCCGCAAGCAAATCAAGAGCAGGACAACACAAGTGCTTAAGTTTATCTCAGCTGGTCTTCCACACTATTATTTATTCAGGATTGCTGATTTTCTGCTCTACAACGTCATCACATCATTGTGCTGCCATACTCCATGTAATGAAAATAATTAAGACAAATCTAATGCGATTATTAACCAAGCAGGAAAGGAAACATCTTATCATTCTTCCTGAGAATTAAAACAAAGTAAACAAGTAATCTTCTCCCAGTAGGAAGCTCCTGGGAATCAAAAGGAAACGTCTCATTAAGCTAGGCACTAAGCAAGCAGTCACTCTTGGTTCACTTCACACTAACCTGCTCAGTTTAACAAACTGCAGCATTTCCAAAGCACTACGCAGCTTCCAGGAATCCAGTTTCCCAAGGAAAATGCCCCACCACAGCCCACCTCGAGGAGCCATTGCTGGAGCAGGGCTGGGGAGCTGGCTGTCAGCAGGCAGAGCCGGGCTCCAGCTGCCACCAGGGACCCATGGACAAGGGCAGCTGAGGCAAAATGAGCTATACAATCATTAATTAATAATTAATGGCATATACAAATATTATTCCGCCTCCCCAAGGAAAAGGCCACACAGTCTCACTAAATGCAGGTTCCTTGAGAGGGCAGCCAAGTTGCAGAGTCTGGACATCAGAAGAGCTTCGCAGTTCCCTCTGCCAGTTACATGAAGTAAAATGAAAAGGATTCACAATCAGGTGAAACTCAGACAGGCAAAGCAGTGCTCAGATACAGAGGCTGATTCAGTCTCCTTCCTAAACTGGAGCATGCCAAAAGCAGAGGTTTGTAGCAACTCCTCCCTACATGGAGTAGGGAGCAGCTGAGGTCAGCTCTGAGGTCTCTTATGCCCAAGCATTTCCTTGAAACAGTGAGAATTAAAAAACTAGCTATTTTTTAAAATGAAGAATGAGATCCCTTTGTGTTCATTTGACAGCATGAGCTGCTGTGTTTGAAAGCATGAAAAACTTCCTTTTAACATCAATCCACCTGAACCGTCCATTTCAGAGACAGCAGGAGTTGCTGGAAAGCCCAGAGTTCACCCCAATTGCATGAATTTTATGCCAGGTTTTAATTTGGCAGAGTAATCCTAAAATTACATTATCATACCTGTTAAGGCAGCCACCTTATAAATTATACAGTTCCTGCACTCTTAAGCTGAAAGCATTTTTCATTTTAGACAAGCACAATAAATACTACTAAACCGAAGGAACAACATCACTTAATAGTTCCAAAAATTGTTAACCTATGAAAATACAAATAATGATTAGGAAAAAAGACCTTTCCCTCTGATAAGGCTGACAGTTTAATCCTCAGATCCTCACTGTGAATTTTCCTTCTTTCTGGACTTCTTTCTAGAGTGAGGAAAGGGACAGTATAAAAAAAGACCAGTCCAGACCCCTTATATGGAAATGGAATTATGTTTTTGATAGTTAGCTGTGTTCATTCTGGGAACTGGATGTAGAGTATTAGGTGTATTTCTGGCAGAGTTGCTTTGAGGTGACAAGCCACAGTGCCCTCCTCAGAAGTTTATATTATTGTTACCCTTACAGACCTTCACACTTTGCAGGCTTAAAAATAACAGTGAGTACATGCGTTAACTTTTAGGCAGCAAAAGTTTAGAAATATTTTTTTAGACAACAAATAATAAATAAACCCAAATAAAACAAATAAATTTGCTTGCAATAAGCAAGCAAACTGTACTATGCATCTGAAAGTCAACCTAATGATGGATTTAGAGGCTTAAAGCAGTTCTTTCACTGTATCTGTTTGAATTTTTAATTATACACTTCTCCTCAGCCCCAGCCATCAGCTGCAGTACTAAACTAGAGAGCTTTATAAATCACTGGGTTATGCTGGGTTTGGTGTTTTCAAAAAATTACATATTTAGCATATTTCAAGACAGCAGTTGAAATGCTGCTGAGCTTTGTCAAGTTAAGCATGGAATTCTACAGAAAGTTTTTTTAATTAGGTTTCAGGCCAACAGAAGCAATTCCTAAATATCCCAGCAGTGCTTGTCTGGACAATGCTGCCTTGCTCAGGGTGGGCCTCTGGGCTTCATTTTTTAATGACTGACACGTCTATTTAGAGAGTGAAACATGGGAGTTGCTTGAAAGGGAACATTTGTGAATACCTTTCAGTGTACACACATTTGACTCACAAAGTCTGTTAACATACAGTTCCCGGTACTGGGCCCTTCCATTTTATCTCGAGATAAGAGCCTTTGCTCCACCCATGGCAAAGTGGCTGCTGCACTCTGGGCTGTTCTCTTCTTTGTTGTCTCGCTGTAACTAAAATCATCAAACCAAACCAGATTTTGCTTTCTGTGTTCAGCTCTCCTAAGGTGACACCTGAACAGGCAGTGCTGCTGCCGGGTAGCCATGAGCCAGAAGCAAAGTCAGCAGCTGACAGGTGCCATCTGCGTTGACAGACAATAACCCTGGAGGGCTTGGAAGGTCGGTGTTAGGGTACACAACTCCCCCCCAGGTGGGTAATAGCCAAATGTAAATGCTCCTGGTGTTTGGTATTCTCTGTAAAACAGGATGGATGGTTGTGATCATTTGCTACAAGCCATACCTGCTCTGTAATTGGCAATGTCAGCCCTATGTCCCAAGCTTAAAAAGGTGCATGTTAGTGCAGAAGTTGTTGTTCTTGGCTCCTGTTCTCTGGTCAGACTGAGCATTTCACCCTCCAGGAATGTGGTTCTGTCATCTTGCAAAGACTTAATTGGCAAAAAGTGAATGTAACAGGGCAAAAATATATAAATTAGCTGAAGGGATCTTAAGTGCCAGAGAAAGGACTTCAGTGTTGATAAATGAGAAGGAATTAAAGTGCCAGAGAAAGGACCTCAGTGTCGATAAATGACAGGGAATTAGAAGACACACTGATATAGTAGTAAAGATACAGGATTATGCAGTTCCTGACTTGCTCTGCAGGGTGGCAATGCCTTTTTGCATCGTCTTGAAAACTGCAGTCTTCTGCAAAGGATCAATGCTCTTTTTGCTGCTAGTCAGACTCCTGGGTATTATGGAGCTGCCAGAGGCCATCACTGAAGTGGGTCTGTAGGTAGTCTCATGTTCAGATAATTTGTGCTCATCCATAGCACAAATGACTGGAAATCAGCAGCAGCTCCTATTTTAAGCAGACTTGGGGAAAGCCAGTGACAATTGCGCATATGAAGCTGGAATCCCTCCATGTGAACGTCAATCTAAATGCTTTTCAACTTTTGGAAGAAATCTGAATTTGAATTTCAGTTTTTCAACGTACATATTCCTTTTTGGACTCTAGGTCACCTGTGAAGCCTTGGATGAGAAATTTAACTGTTCCATGTTTTGCCCTTCCCATCACTTAAAGACAGGCATTGCCCACGCTGTGGGAATGCTGTGTGAAACGCTGAGTCAGAAATAAGGAAAAGACATCCTTTATGAAACTTTTGGAGATTGCTTATATAAGAATATTAGCAAACCCTGCCATCTACACAGAGATTATTCAAGCATCTGTCATGCATGGAAATATCTGGGCAATAAAATTCATCCAAGTCCATAAATCTGACCTCAGTTGCAACTCATGCAATCTGTAACTCAGGATTTCTACACTGGAGAATCTCCCACATCACATGAGAGATGAGGGACAACCTGGACATACCTCTCCCCTCCAACCACACATGGCCAGACGCTGAGCCCCACCATCCAAGAGGGCTTCTCATGCTGCAGCATGGCTCCTGCCATGGAAAAGGGGGCTGCCCTTGCTTGCCACTAGAAAGACGGGATCATCAGGCATGAACTAGACCCATGCTTTCCACAAGCATGGAAGAAGAGTCACTGATTATTTTACTTGTCCCGGTCCTAGGTGCAGGCATACATGTAAAAGGCAATGCTGCCCTCTGTTTTGTCTCCAGCCACTCAGTCCTGCTGTGCATGCAGAGCCAGCTGCTCCCATTGCAGCCTGGGGCCTGGAAATAGCCTCAGTCAAATTAAACTGAACCCCAAAAGCAAATCTGGCTTCTGCAGGAAGATGAGCACCTTCAGTTCCTAATGAGCTTCAGAGAGGGCATTTTGCAACAAGTAAGGACAAAGAAGTCTAACTTATTCTAATTAGATCTTCAAGTTCTAAGCTCCATCCACTGCTTTTTGACTATATAAATCCAGAATCAACATTTAAGTTAAGATCAGTATTTTCACCTACTCACTTTTTTAATAAGTAACATCTAGCTTCATGGATCAAAACTAGATTAAACAGATTTTACTATCAGTTTAGAAGATAAATTCCATTTGATCTTCATTTTGGCATGTTATCTGATTGATGAGTTCAATATGAAAATTTCAAGGCAATCATGAGTCCAATGTAATCATTCTTTATAAAACTGTATAAGACATAAGCTTTAAAATGAAAATGTGCTGGCAGTGTATTATCTCTACATGCCCGCTTTTTTAAAAGAAATTATAGAATTAATAGGAAATAAAGATTACATATTCCTTAGTAATATTAGGCCTGACTTCAACACTGGTAATCAGATTGACTGTTAAACAGCACCACAAATACTTTCCTTGTACTCAGTGGAATTACTTAGGTAGACAAATACTGCTGAGCCCCGGCAAGAGTGGGAGAATCTGGGCTTCCATGATTCAAAGGTTTATTATTAACAAAACCCTTACTTGCTCAAACCCCACAAAATGGTTTCAAGTGAACAGTCACACCACTAGTTGGAGAAAGGCACGCATGTGATAAAGGAGAATGAAACAGCTCACTGACGTGTTGATACACAGCTGATAAGGAAAACAAAAACCGACTTGAAAAAATAAAACAGTTGAGTTCCAGTCAAAGTCACAAGCAGCACCTGGTCGCTTTTCTTTCCCAGCATCAAGAAGATGTGTGCAATGATGCTGAAGATGTTTCCAATTCTAGCTGTTATTGCAGGTAAGAATAACAAACCTATTGAAATAGCACTGGAATAAAGGAACTGGTTGAAGTAAGAGAGCAGATGAACCTGACTGGCAAACTAGGAGAACATTCAAGATGATTTATTTCAGGATGGAAAGAAAATCATGGCTATGCTGATAGGCCATTTTGCACAAATCTGCAAACTGAGCACTGTCTGGTAAGAGGTTTTTGCACAAGAACAGAATTTTAGCTTTGGTAGATGAATGCTTTGCTCTAACATCAGGATGAGGCAAAGACCTCTGGCACAGAGAGTTCAGGTCAGTCAAGTGTTTCAAGGTTAGGTTTTCCCATATTCAGCTTTTGTCTCCTCTTGATAATAGGGTTGGGAAATGATGCCTCAGTTTCATTGCCACCTAAAGATTTGGGGGGATGCTTAACTTTAAGCATGCAAATAATCTTTGGATTTCCCTGAAGTTAAGTGATGACATAAACTTTGTGGAATCTAAGAATTATATGGCATATTAAATATTAGATGATATTCATGTTTCAAGGACATTTCATTGTGCTAAGCTTTACTTCTAATATATACAGAGGCAGACATTTTAAGTCTAATGCTCCCTAGAGATGAACAGCCTCTGTGTCCATTGAGAAAAAGGAAGTTAGTTTCCACGTTTTCTTTTCAAGATGTAATTATCTGGTTTGGATGTCACAGAAATATTTTAAATGCTCCTGGAGTTTCAGTGTTCTAACTCTCACACAGACAGAAACCCAACAGATTTCTGCCTTAGAACTGAAAAGTAATTCAGAGTTGGTACCAATAATTTTCAAAACAATATCCTCTAATTTGAAAGTTCTGGCTTTAAGTAAGACTAGCAGTGTGTTCATACTGATGGGCACCACTGACTGGGGGTTTCTGTCAGCAAACTTGATTTACTTCATGAGCGTTAAACACTGTGAAGGACTCCAGTGAAAGTGGGTAATTCCCAATTAACTGAAAGACAAGGAAGGAAAGTAAGGCAACAGTCTTATCTTAATATTGATGAGTAAAAGATACGGATCAACTGTGCCTAACAAGCTTTTTTCACTGGCTTGCTTCTTACTCATGCACTTTTTTTCATTTAAACCAAAAGGCCTGGATGTTTGAAATGGGATTAGGGGCTAGAAACTGCAAACAGTGAACTAAATGCAAAGAGAAACTCCCATTAACATCCGTGATGAGGGAACAGGCTCTGTGGGTCCAGTTCACTCCACTGTCAACCAAAAGTTCCATCTTGCAATTAGTATTGGCTTTACAAAGCCTGACTGAACAATGTCAATTTAATAGGTTTTGACTTTTTACTAGAGCTAAATTCATTTCAATGAAATGTGTTTGTTCAAAATATACAGTTTTATGAAAACTAGAATGTTCTGTGGAGTCATTTCTGTTAAAAATCATTTATTCTGGAGAAGCTTATAATAGGTTCTGTGGCACTCCTGACTCCAAAATCAGAGAATTATAAAGGAAATACATGGAGCAGATGACTGGAAATGGATGTTTTCAGCAGAATGACATTGTATTGGAAAGATTGTTGCTTTAAGCCTGCATAAAGCAGAAAATAATGCATGTAAACTGTGGCAGGAAACTGTCATCCTCTGGCCAACACTAATTCTTAAAGCTGAGAACAGTGAACTGAGATACCTAAAATAATGACACAGCTTCTATATTAGATCTCAGTAAGGATTAAGCTGCTGTGAACTCACAAGACAAGTAGGACTGGCAGCCAGCCCTGGGATCCCTTCTTTCCCCAAGGCAGGTTTGACACATCTAGGCCAGTCTCCAGCCATTCCTGTGAGACTGTCTTCACATATAATATAAATATTGTTGTAGTTTAAACCCTCTCATTCTCAGCCACCATCAACATGGAAAGCAGATTATTCCTTTCTTCCTTGCAGTGAGTTTTTACTGTTGAAGTCATCAAACAAGGAAAACAGTACCCAAAGGGGTCAGATAGGTCTGCATACCACATATCAACTGTTAAATCTGCAATATATATTTACATGGTTAAAAATATTAAAATAGATTGTTTCTCTCATAGGGCTGATAATTTCAGCAAAATATTCTTTTGGCGTTACTGGAGATTCTGCTTAAACTCCCAAAAGCAGCACCCAAACATAAAATGCAGAGATATTCCATTGAGAAGAATATTTTATATGTTTTGCCTCTATCATTAATATGTGCAATAAACACACATAAAAATTATTATAACATGAAGTTCTCAACTTGCCTGTTTTGCCTAAAAAGCTCAAAAAGACTTATGTTTTTCATCACATTCAAAAGAAATATATTCTTCATCTGAGTCTTTAGACAGTAGCATTAAAACTGGACTCAGTGACCTACCAAACCCCTGAAATTTAGACTTTTGTTTCTGACAGTTTTAGCTCTGTTGCTGTGTTTCATCATTGCTAGTAACTTACACAGAGGATAGAAACAGAAAAATACTGTAACATGGTTCTTGATTCCTTCCATTACAATGATTGTGTACTCAAGACGGATCAGAACATTATGGGAAAGGCCTCACAAATGATGTTTGCTCCCTCTCTGCCTTGAGCACAACAGAAAGGGGTGATCAAGTAATCACAAAACTTTGTACAACCCACATAGTAAAAGCAGTTCCAAAAAGCTTAGCTTGATGTTTCCAGTGTAAAAGAAGTGGGAGAAAACCAGCTTTTGGATGTAAACCCTGAGAAATCTAAACAAAAGCAAAGTAACCAGCAAAATAAAAGCAAAAATGCGGCTGGGCTCCAGCCTGAGAGACCCAACAGTGCCATGGAGTCCCAGTCAGAACATAAGAATATATGAAAATAGGTGATTTTTGAGAATATTATTTGTTGTAAGGACAAAGGTATTCTGAGGGATTTATTTATTTGGTAGCTTTTACCCACTCGCAGCTTGTTATCACTGAAATTTCCACACAAAGCCCAAGGGAAACTGTACTGAAAAGGAGATGTACTAGACATTTCCTATGGGTTTCTTTGCTAACACAGGGAGGGAGGCACTCCTGCAGGGCTCGCAGGGCCAGCCCTGGCTGATCTCTCCTCACCACACTTTGTGCCCACAGGCCACGTCGGCGGTGTTGTGGTGACCGTCCCCGAGAAGACAGTGAATGTCACTACAGGTGGAACCGCAACCCTCCTCTGTACATACACGAGTTCTGAACCGCTGGGGAATTTCTTTATTCAGTGGAGCTTTTACAGTGCCAAAGAAAGCCAGCTGCACACCGTAAGCTATTTATTTATTATTACAATTAAATTATATTTAAGATATCCTTAAGCCCTCAAAGAGTCTTGTTACATTTGATAGGTTTATCCTTACTGCAGGGCAGGGGGGCAGGCAATGTTGGTGTTCCTGCGAAGGGCTGGGATGCAGTGAAATTCAGGGGCAGATGCACAAATTGCCTGGGCTACTAGATCCCACTGGCATCCTGAATTCCTTTAGAAACTGATGAAAAAGCACAAAAGTGATTCAGGTGCTCAAATTACTTGCTCCAAGTCACACAGGAAGTGTGAAGCAAAGACCAGGTGTCCAAAAATCACACAAGCACTGCAGCCCCTGGACCAGCTCCCTTTTCTCTCGTCTGGCAGATATTTCCTGCCATTGTGAAGGTTGCTTTCCTGGTGAGACACCCTTGCCTATGACAATATATTCCACATTTAAGGGTCAAAAGAGAGCTCCTTGATTTGGTGGCTCAGTGAGAGGAACGATGCATGACAATGGACTATCAGCACAAAATGAGCAGGGAGTGTTTTGGCAGGACTCTGCAGAAAGTTGTTACAGCAGGAAATTGGCCACAGCAAACTTGCATTGGTATTTCACGGCATCCCACAGCTGTCATTGTGGAAGCAGAACAATTACACATCAAAGGCAAATGCTCCCTGCCCTTCCCGAGACCATGAGATGCTGCAAAGCCAAACAGTATCTTAAGCCAAGGGTGTAATGAGACTGTGTGGTAGGTTGGAGTAACACGGAGGCAGCATGGGGATTGTGAAGGTCATCAACACCAGACAGCTACATGCTGTAACCACTGCCCGAGCCTCTCCTGTGGCTGTAAACACCTTTCGGAGCAGCCTGGTCTGCCTGGAAGGAGTCAGGGATAGGATGTGTAACTTCCTCTACGTACTCACACTATGGCCTGAACTTCAAGAGCTATCTGGTAATCTTATGTTTTGGTGGGGAAATGCATTTCAGTCCCAGCATAACACGCAGGGTATGAATTCCCAGCAGCGAAGCCCTGATAAGTGCTGAGCAGTCAGCAACACCTTCCTTTATAAGAAGAAATCCTGATTAGAGGTGTTACTGCATCTTCGAAAATTACTGGGATTTTTGTTCATGCCTTGGTGTGAGCCTTGTGCCTGTGAAACAGTTTGGTGTTATCCTGTTGCTAACATTTTTTTCTCTAAAAGTTCAGCCCACCTGCCTGGTGTTACAGCTGAGAGTGGATATAAAGAGATCTGGCTTAGAGAACTGTGAAAGTCCACACTGAGCATGTTCTTGTCACATTCGTCCAAAGTATTATGATAGGAGATTTGCCATTGTTGATAGAGTTATAGTTTCCATTTGATTTATCAATTATAGAACAATTATACCATCTGTAATTCACAGAATGTGCACAATGTAACATTTGGTATTGAATTGAACAGCTATAGCCAATATGTAAGAATTGGCAATATAACCTAAGACAGAGCTGCTTACCCTGTTGCAGTGTATCACAGCCACAGATAAAGCCTGTACCAGTGCTAAGTACAAACCCTGAGCCCATCCCAAATTCTGACCCCAGCTGAATGCCAGATTGATGTATACACACCTTGCCTGATTAACTGTGTGAGTAGTTCTTACTCATTGTTTGTTTCCTCAAGTTAAAACGATTTTATTAAATGAAGAATTATTCATGAAAGGGTGTTAGCTACAGGTTTCCTAAGTTGTACGTAGTACAATATATTGTAATTTTGATCCACTATGTTACACCTTAAATTTTAATCCCTTGCTCAGATGGGAAGTAGTATATCATCGAGATAGGACCAAGCCTTCAGGTTCGGTTAGTCTTTCTGTTCTACTTGCGTCAACTTTTCCATATTGCAAGTCAATAAATGCCGCACATTTTCTGGTCACAACCAAGAGAAACAAGCAGATTGTACTTACAAGTATTTTAGAGGGGGAATCATGCAGTTTCAAGAGATCCAGGAGGGGAAAACCATTTATAAACTGTGACCAGTGATGAGAAAAATGCCCCCTGAGAATTACAGTCATAAAATTCTGTGGGTGGTTCAGAATATGCTCAACAAGAACTAACTGATGCAAGACAACCAAATGTCAGGGAAACCTTACGGATCAATCCCTCCAGCACTCACTGCCAGCTCCTGCAGCTCTCACTGCGGGCAAAGGAAAAGCTGTGCCTATAAGGACTGCAAGAAACAACACTGGGAAAAACTGCTGTTGGTTTTCCCCCCCCCCGTCTGAAACTAATTTCACAGTAAATTCACTTTCACACCGCGACACGTTTGCAGTGGATGCCTTTGGAACGGATGATTTGCATTTTCATTAAAGTCGGTTCAGTCTGGAAAGCCCACGGGAACCCCCCGGGCTGGTGGCTAATCCCGTTCTCCTTCAACACCAAGGAAAAATCTCCTTTCACTGCAGCTTCAGTTCTCCTTGGCCATCAGGCTCAGCGAGGCTCAGAGGGTCCCCTCTGCTCCTCTGAGCTGCTGCTCTGCCTAGGGGTGCATGACTATGAACAGCACTGCTTTTTAAGAATGCTTTCAGCAACCCAAGCAGCCTTGTATTGACCCTGTATCCTTTTACCACAATATGGAAACTCCTGACCATTTTAACCTATTCACGATAAAATGAATGGCATTAAGGCAAACACTGTGAAGAAAGGACTGTGATTGCCTGTGGAAAATATGGTTTAAGAAATTACACAATACCAATGAACATGAAATTGGATTTTCACCCTCCCTCCAAATGAGGTTGCTGTTTCTGTTTCAGGCTGGTGACTTTTCTGAGTTTCAGAAAGGACTGAGAGCCTGAGAGCCTGCATGTTTTTCTCCTACAAGTTTAAACAAGAAAAATAATCTCTCTCCAAACCTGGCTCTGCCCCAGTGGACTGGCACGTAGGTGAATTAAGTTTCACATTTTGTTCCAAGGAGGAAACATATGCGTGGCAATAGAGGAGATTGCCAGCTTTGGCTTTCATTGTTTAGGTACAACAATACCAAAATGTAAGTCAAAAATATGCATTTAATATGCTGGTAAGATTACAAAACCAATTATATTGAAAAGACTGGCACCGTATATTACTACCAGGACAATAGCTTGCATTGTAAGTGAAATAAGATTAGTATTTAATTTTATGAGCTATTTTGATTCCTAATATGTCCATAAGAAAGAAACAAACACATCCTTACAAATAAGTAGTATATACATATTTGCCCTGAAAGAAGCTTGTTGAAAATTCTGGTTCTACTCAAATTTTGTCATTTTTTTCAGCACCTAAATGGATAACATTTTCAAGTTCCATTTTTGAAAGCTGGTAATTTCTGCCAAATATTTTGAAGATGGAAGACTTACAATTTTTCAAAAACATTGCAGAAAATACATCTACTGCTCCCATGTGCTGTATTTTAAAATATTCCTGACATTTTACTAAATGCTAGATGTCTTGATGACCCTATTATTCACATGGGCAGTATATTCACAATATTAAACAGAGTGGATCATCTCTATAAGTATGCATGGAAAAAAACCCTTGATTTTAATAAATGCTGTTTCTTTAAATAATTGAAAATATGGCCCTTTCTCTCTACAGTGGCAGCAAATAACAAAGCAAAGTGTAGAATGTTACAATTAAGTAAGACAAATTTATATAATTGAGATGCTTTTGGCTTGAAGCATTAATGAACGGGAAGTTCAAATTTCTAGATTTTGGGGCATAACGTATTATAAGCAGAGGTCATAGGTAGTTCTTTGTTTTACATTGCCACTTACATTATGGATTTTGCAGTGCTTTGAGATACGTGGGCTCAGGTACAGCCCTGTCTGGAGGGAAATCAATAAGACCAGGGTCAGGACTAGTGCCAGTGTTAATTTAATGCCCCTGAGTATTCATCAAGAGATTTTACCTTCTCTCAAGGTGAGGCTGTGCTGCTCATCACTTTGCAGATTTGATGCAGATCTGCCTCCCAGCACAGCCTTTCTGAGGCTGGTTTTGTCTTTTGCGGTTCGTTTTGGTGTTTTTATCCCCTGGTTCACACATCCACCTTCCCCAGTGCTGGTGCAGGTGCTCCACAGATCAGGCCATGGCAGTTACACCAGTGAGGGTGAAATACCACAAAAAGGCAGCAGGATGAAAAGGCAGGCAGCAAACAGCAGTGGCAGGTGTTCTCAGCACTGCTTTGAAGACAGCACAGCTATATTTAGTGTGTGAATATAGTCCTTTTTCCTAATTGAGCCTTACTCTGCTCTTTTCCTAAGAAGTTTCTCCAGTAGAAGTAATTCCCCTCGCTTGAACTCAATAATTTAAGTATAAAATCATGGAAATGCCATGGATGCCATACTTATTTTTTATCTTTTTCTTCTTTCCATTTAGCCCTTAGCAACATGCCCTTTAATTATAAATTTCATTTTTAAATCATAACTCCCAGCCAAGGATCTCCAGAACTTTCCAATACTGAGCTACATATCTCTATTTTACATCTAGACAAATTGAGGCAAACAGTATTTATTCAGCTCACCCAGGGCACATCACAGCCTGGCCAGGTTCATAAGGTAAAGTCTCAGCTCCTGCTAAGACCTACATCTGTGCTTCATTTCATGCTCTGAGTCACACAGCTGGCTTCAGAGGAAAGCACTTAAGTAAATGTTTGAAAGCCTGAAGCCTCTGTTGACTCTGCACAGGCGAGGCTACAGCCTTGAAAAGCTAAATACAAGTCCTGAACCTAACCAGGTTCACACCTTGAGCCTCCAGCCCAGGCCACCCACAGCTGAAGTCAGTGAAATTACTAGGGACACTGCCTGGCTGACCAAGAGGTGCCCAAGGCAGGATTCTTGACTGAAATGTTAAATTCACTTGATGAGTAAAGGTCATAGATGCCTGTTACTTGTAAGAGAAACAAAATTATTGATAGAGTTCTTATGAAACTGTTCTCTAAAAATGAGCTTGAAATATTTGCAAACAGTGACATTGACTGATGGGCAGTAGAGAGGGGAAGAATGTTGGCAGCATGTAACATCAAGAATATTTTCCACTTTTTTAATATATTGGCTTTCACCCTGTCTTTTTCTCATATCTGTACTACCAAGAAAGTAGTACTTTGTGGACAGGGGGAAGGAGAGTCTCACTGCAGCCTGTACAGAGTAGGAGGACTCCACTTTCCTTGTGAGGAGCCTATCCCTTCCCTCAAACCCAGCCTTGCAGTCCTGAGGAGCTGCTTGCAAAGTCTTCATGGGAGTGAGCATGATTGTGACACACTGTCCAGCAATAGGGGACAGGGATGGAAAGCCCAGGGAAGGAAAAAGAGGCAAGAATAGTGATCTGAGCACAGCTGTGTTGGCTCCTTTCACCCTGAACCCCCAAATTCAGATTATCAGTAGTCCCAATGCCAGCACAACTCTGCTGCACAGCACAAAGCAAGGCATGACCTTGGGCATTGGGCTACCATGTAAGAGTCGGGGCAGCCAGCCCTGTATATGTGGGGTTTCCATGAAAGCTTTTGAAAGAACAAATTCTTCTCCATGTAGCATGAACAGCTCCTGGGACCCCATCATATGCTTTCAGCCACAGACAACCGAGAGCATGTGCTGCAGAGGCTGTCAGTGCTGCAAGGGACACCAGCCTGGGAGCAGAGCAGTCCATTGCAGCCCACAGGCAAAGATGAGCCTGTGTGAAGCACTTCCCAAAGTAGTACAGGAAAACTTCCAGAAAAGGACCTCTCTGATTCATGAGCATTTCTTGATTGCCCAGAGGTGATTTTTTTAAATTGAGTTTTATCTAGCACTTAGATGACTGAGCAGGCATTGATAAGGAATTGTTTCACAGAAAGCAGAGGCAACATTTCCAATGCAGAGGAGTGGAGATGCTGTTGTCATGTCCCCGCAGTTGGGGTGACTCCCTGGATGTCAGTGGGATTAATGTGGACTGCCTGTGGTTATGACAAAGGGAAATGTAGACAAGTGGAAAATGATCAGGGTATAACTAGGGTGTTTGGAGCAAGTATTAGACTTCAATCTTAGTTTCCCTAGTTTTAGGGAAAACTTAGAAATAAGACTCTATTGCATCTTGTGATTGACAAGGCTTGAAGTATATTCTGCAAAATACGCTGAACATGAGGCACCCTGCCCTTGTCATCAGCACTGGTGGAGGTGGGGACCTGTGTGGAGAGGAAGCTTTTTGATTTTGGGGGAACACTTAAAGTCTCATGTAACTCTCAGATCAGCACATTTCTACTCAAATACAGCATTCCCCGTGTCACGGTATTCTGAGTATGGATGAAAAGTCAGTCAGTCATTGTCAAAAGATGGTGTATGTGACAGATGCACGGGGAAGATGTAGCTGGAGATACAAGGTAAGAAAACAATCATCATAACCTTAAAGGAAAAAAAAAGAGCTAAATAGCTTCTATCAGATTTATGCTACTGTGAAACCTGTGTTGATATTCTGGATTAAAACCTTAAAACTAGAACACGGCTGAGATAAGTTGAATTGCATGTATCATTCAGACTTTTTAACTCTCCCTAATTTTTATTGCATTACTCTCTATCAAAATTATTTTGGATCTAGCTGCTGAAGGTTTTTTGCCCCCCAAAGCTATTCTAGGTGGCTGAGCTACCACCTTCATGAATATTCTACCCAAAAGGTATCTGAAGGGCATGTCCACACACCAGCAGTCTCTGGCCGAATGTGAGCAAGTCTGGATCACCCAAATTTGGGGCTGCATATTTACATAGGAAAAAAAATCCTCCTGGATCTCCTTTCTAGAATATAAAAACATTTGGAGATGCAATGGATACAGAGGACACTGAGCTCCCTGCTAAACTGGCTTCGTTTTTCAGCTGTAATCTGTCCCAAACTCTCTTGGACTGCAGTGGGATTCCTGTCTCACCATGAGCACAGAGCACGGCCCAATGTAAACTGAGGTCTAATAACTGCTGAAGAGCAGTTCCAGCAAATGCACTGAGAAAACATGTTTGTGCTTGATGTATTCACTAATAGTTCAGCCACAGGAATTACCGTGGGAGAACATCAAGGAGCTGCCACTCAAAAGTATTTTGCACCAGTTAAAGCTGCTGAATGATTAATCCTCTAAAGGCTTCTGACTACCTCCTTTTTTTCTTCTACTAATGTGCTATTTGGACAAGACATTCCTAGTCATTGTTATCATCCTTGATTACCCATGCAAAAACCCCAGTAATGCAGGATATAAAATCCCTACTACCTTCTGGCAGATCAGAGCTTTGGCAAAAATGTGTGAAAAGAAGCTGTGGATGAAATAGGGCATTTGGGCCCAGACTCAGTCATGTAACACACATCAAAGAAACCAACACATGCCCGAGTGTTTCCTATCTTATCGAGTTCAGAATCTGAGCCTTGGGCCTTTGTTAACACTCTGAGTGAGTAGCATTTGTTCTCTAGTTAGATGGCAAGATGCTTAAGGGAGTGATGAACATTTTTTCCTTCCTGTTATTTCACAAATTCTGCCTGTCCTCAGAATTCAAAATAAGATCGTGATCTCAAACCAGTAAAGTTGTTAACATCTTTCTGCACTTTTACCAGTGAGAAGGAGACTAACAGCTCTTTTTCTAGTAGCTTGAGAAAATGTCAAACAGAAAACGATAAATAACCCTGTGATGGAGCCCTCTGAGTGCCTGAGCTTTCCAGCTCTCCAGGCAAAGACTGTGAGTCACACACTGAATCCATCAGCCTTGAGAAACTCATGGAACAGGATGCTACAGCTTTGCATGTGCTGGTGGGGGAAAGGGAGAAGGGCCTGGGGGAAGGAATTTGAAAGGAAGTCATGTCCTGAAACTGCCCCCCAGTCAGGAAATGAAGAGTTCTGTGGAGATTAAGTGGACACTGTAACACATCTTCAAGTACATCTCATCTTACAGCTTTGATATCCGTATGTACTGGGCATGTACAGCAATGTGACGCAGAAACTCCAGGAGATGTGGATGGGAGGAATGTTGACCTGGAAATGATGAATGAGTCCAATCAAAGACATTTGAAAGACACATATTTATGCAGGTTCTAGTACGTATATATTTGTCCTGTCCCGAGAAGAAGGGAAGTAGATGGAGGCATGTTTCTCCTAATTTAGTGCCTGCTTTTTCACACCACCCCTCCATACCCTAAGGAAGATCTTTCTCTGGAATTTGTGTAAAGAAAACTTGCATTTGGGTTCCTCATGCTCTGCCAAACATCTGGCAGCCTGTGAAAATCCTCAACTCAGCATCAGCTTTGCCAACTGCTTCCTCTTCAGGCAAAAACTTTCCTCACCATCAGTCTAGAAGAGGAGCAGTCTTTCCGCAAATCAGGCTGGTGGAGAAGAAAAGGACATGTGATTTCATGTAACAGATCCTCCAGAATCCAGGACATAAACAATCTTGTCTCTAGCATCTGGAATGCATTGGGATTACTAAGATTTTCTTCCAAATGAGTGTGGTCATTCGCAATTCCTTGTTCCATTTGTAACCCAGCTGCCCCAAGCAGGTACATGAATAATTGACCTGGAACTACCTTGGAGGTCTATGAACCAAAATCCTCTTCTTGGCTGCAGCAGAACCTGACAGTAGAAATTGGCCCACAGGTTGAATGACCAACAACACTGCAACCCTTTCTAAGGTCAGGGAGACATTTTCTGGGCAACGTGGCTCTTTTGCAGAAACTGATGTCTCAGATTGTGAAGTTATTAGGGACAACAGTTTTAGGAGCGATAATTGTAGCTCTTTTTTTCTGTCACTTGTTTGATTAGTCATCCCAGGCAGCTGCTTCCATGAAATGTGAAATGTGAAAAGGCACCATTACATAAAAACTTGCCTGAGCAAACTAGCTGGTAAGGAGAAGCAGCAAGCACACAATGGAAACTAGGGAGTCTCTCCAGTTGTTCTACATGAGTCTGTCACAGTGCTAACCCCAGACCTCTTACGATCCTCTCTGCAACACCAGTGTTCCACACCTTGGGAATGCTTTGGCGTTCAGAGTCCTGCGTCAATTGTACCTGGTGTTTGTAATCCTGGGGCAGGGGAAGATAAAGTCTGGCTGAAGAGTTTGCAAAACTTCACTTGAGATTGGGCCAAGCTGCAGTCCTGGAGCTGCTGGTCTGTGCAGCCTGGGTTCTGACCTTCATTTCAAAGCCATATCATTGCATAAACCAGCTGTGCTCTGACAGTTTTGGGGTGTACCTTGCCTTAAGCTAATAAAGGCTTTTAGATAACATTGCTTAAAGACTTCAGTCAACACCATATCAGGGTGGATAAATAGAATTAAGAATAAATATTCTTGCTTCAAAATACAATCAGTTGATCTGCAAAGTAAAGCAAATAGTACTTCTCGCCTGGGGATTTGCAGTGTCCTGAAAAGGCAGAGAACTTTGACCAAAAGGAAATTTTGCTACTAGTCAGGTGTGAAAGGCATTTCAGAGGAGTCTGTGAAGCTTTTTCCTGCAAGCATTTTCACACTATTACCATTTAAAAACATGATATTAGTTCAATTTCAATAAATATATTATACTGCTGATTCTGGAATGTCAATAGGAACATTGGTATATATATTTGGGCCACAACCTGTAATTCTATGTGGCTACTTCTCACCAGTTTAAAGAAATGATCGAGTGTGCTGGAACTGTTCACTTTGCCTAGTTTGTGCATGGAGAACATATTTGCTATCCCAAATACTGTCACTTTTATACAACACTATCATTAATATTTGAGAAAAATAATTAATAAATCATAGTTTTCCACATTAGTTTTGTTCTTTCAGGTCTTGGTTTCAGAGCAGACCTAGACTGGACAGAGCACGGGTACTCCTTGAGAACTATTGTATTTCCCATAGAGAAGATAAGATGCTGCAGTTCCTAAAAAGATTCAGGGCTGAGGCTGAAGCCAGTGAAATCAGTCATGCTTAAAGTGCAATTTTTACTCGGGAGAAAATGTTGCATTCCTTAGAGAGACATTTATCCTTACTATGTCTTCCATTCTGCAAAACTTTTTTTACTGTTTAGTGAAAGGGGAACTTCTTGGTCCCAAATAGGTGCCCCTCCAAACACTGAGGCCAACAGGTATCCTTGACTTCCACCTCTGCTATAAACTCAAACCCCAAGATAGTCCATGACACTGTGTCCAAAGCTGATGACACAAAAAAGGGGAAGAGCATGGTTGGTCTAATAGCCTGTGTGATGAATTCTACTGCATTCTTGATGCTTCCAGAATTACTGTCAACCAATCAGGTACCTTGCTTGCTAGACCTGTATCTTGTGAATTCATTTCAGTTCTCTGTTTGCCAGCTCCTGTGTTTGAAAAGCTTTGCAATCACCCACTTTTTGCAATGACAGGTCCATCCTTATCATAATTTTCTACTGAGCTGCTTAATAATATCACAAATTCTCAGTGGTTCAATTAATACCACTATTCACTGTGCATGACAGCATTTTATCACAGAATTGTTGTATAATGGGCAATGGTCTCACCTTTGTTTTTGCAAATGCATCAGTCTGTGCTTCGAGTATTCACAAAGATCTAGCTACTGTCAATTACACAATTTAAAAAATCATTTGTGAAAAGCTTGTCTTTTTAGAGCCATGAGAAATGTACATTACGTTCAAATGTATTGTGGGTTTATTTCTGCTTTCTTAGGGAAGAGGGCAAGAGAGGGGGTGACATTGCTTGGTTTAATCAGAAATTAACTGTATGATGAATAACAAACAAAGAAGCAAGAAGATCTCTTTGTTATTAAACTAACAATTGATTCCTTATCACAGATCTATTATTATTCAGGAGGCCAGTCTTACTCCTATGGAGCATTTAAGAACAGGATAACAGCCGCAACAGGTCCAGGGAATGCCTCAATAACAATCTCCAACATGCAGCCCTCAGACACTGGCTCCTACACCTGTGAAGTTTTCAGCCCTCAGGGTGATGCTGGACAGAGTCAAAAATCTGTGATTGTCAGTGTGCTGGGTAAGCGCCTTCCCTTTCTGCTCAGAATACGCAGGGCCAGAGGGAATGTTGTCCGTGTGGTAAACAAGGCCCGTGCTGCACTGAAGAGCTCCCTGGCGCAGGGACGCAGATGTGCCAAGGGAGCAGCCAAGGAGGAGGCAGAGCCTGGGTGCCCTCTAGCTTCCAGCCAGGGCAGACCTGCTGCCTCTCCACAGCTACCCTGGCCTGCCCTGCAGCCAAACCTCCTTCTGCCACTCCTGCCCTTCAGATTCACTTTATGCTCTCAAAAGTCACCTAGTGTAAGCGGGTAGGAAGGTTCACAGGAATTACACAGAATCACAGAATCACAGAATATTATGAGTTGGAAGGGACCCACAAGGATCATCTAGTCCCCAGCTTCACTCTGGTTTTATGTTGGAAAATGAAGTGATACTAGCTTTGATTAAAATAAAACTCTCTTTTGGCTGAGAGTGACAACTTGTCGTTGAAACCATTAAATGCAGGCCCAGTAAAGACTAAAACTTCACTAATTTTACCTAATGTTGGTCACGGTGACTTGAGTAAATCTAGGGAGAGGCAGCAGTACAGCTCAAGAGTTCTGGCCCACATCAGTTCCCAAGAGGTCTAGACACTTAGTATGTGTCGCATGGAAGTAGTGGAAATTGTGTTTCGAATGGAAAAAAACAATAGTTCAAATATGAACAGCCAAGACAGAATGCATGAAAAGCAGTGAAATGGGATGTTTTACATCCTAATAAGATAAAAGTATGTACTAACCTCATCTAATCATCGATTATCTTAAGAATTCACACATGGTCAGAATCACAAATCACAGTCATATGAGAATGTAATTCCAACCTCACTTGCCTATCTTCCAGGGACAAGAAAAAGACATATGTAAACTCATTCTCTGAAAAATCAGAATATTACTAATAATTCTCACCTAAAATTCCCAAAATATGTAAGTGGTAAATCTTGGAGCAATTGAGGGAGGGATTCCACTTCTCACATTAAAACCAAGAAAGGTTGTTCATTTGTGCCATGTCCCTAAAGAAAATGATGCTTCTATGTTGTGAATAGTGAGTGACATTATAATGAAACTAATTGATACTCTTTGTCTCAGCAACTCCATAATAACAGTTAGTACACTAATGGAAGATAAAACAGCTGTATCCTAGGCTATGCAATTATATTTAATATTACTCATTTTCTTATGGGAAAGACTTTGGTCAGATCCATAAATAACACTCTGCTCTTGGATGGAAAGCTGTGGATGGGGCTCAGTTCTTTATTTAGAGCAGCACGGTACCAGAACTCAAGGTGGATTATAGGCACTCACGATGTGTCGGTTCTCATTGTTATTTTACAGTTAAGCCATCAATACCTTTCTGCAAAATAGAAGGAACACCTGAAAAGGGCCACCTAATCTACCTCCTCTGCAGATGTGAAGAAGGACTGCCTCACCCTACCTACCGCTGGTACAAAGTTGATGGGAACACCCTCAAGCCTGTGACTGAACAATTCAGTATGTAACTACAGGACTACCACACTGTGTTCAATGTCTGAAATTCCCTAAAGTCTTACTTATGCCATTCCTTTAAATTGTTAAAACGGGAGAAATATTTATGCCTTTACATCTCCCTTTCCCTTGAAATTTTGAGGGAATTTAGGTTAAATCAATTTGTCATTTCAGTTCTAGGACACTCTTCTATCCCCCAAATTTTCAATACCTATCACATTTTCATTTGTGATGTTACATGGACAACCACAGGGCCAAGGCAGGTAAAACACCGCCCAGACCAGTTGGCAGAGCAGGGTTGTTCATGTTCACGTTCTAATACAGCCCTGCAAAGTCCACTGGAGTAATTTTAAGGAAGGTAATATTTTTTAGATTTTATTTAAAGAATATAAAAAACAACAAATAAACAAATAATCAGAGAACCCTGTTTCTAATCCCTGAATAGCTCTCAGTGTTACCACCTACAGAGAACTGTTTGCCTCTACAGAATATAAACAGTAACCTGTACCTGCTCCCTGTTTGCCACAGATCCAAACACCGGCATCCTTTACATTGGCAATCTCACCACCTTCGAAGCTGGCTATTACCGGTGCATAGCCAGCAATGTCCTGGGGAACAGCACCTGTGAGCTGGACCTAACAGCAAAACGTAAGTTTAATGCATGAAACTAATCACGTCTTTGATGTAGGACCCGCAGAGCTTGCAAGAAAATGTTCTAACAACTTTGAAGTATTGATTTTTTTGTCAAGTAAGAACTGAACAGGATTTAGAGAGCTCCAGAGTTTTCATGCAGGCGTGCCCAGAATTTACACTGACCTAGAAAACTGGTTTAATCTTCAGCTTAATTTCCCATGGGGAGCAGGAGCTGGACCTGGTTCTGACTGCAGAGCCTTTACTGAGAATGGACAGACATGGAGCTTTGAACCATTTCTTTCAGTCAACAGTTCCCTCACTCCAGAAATTACAACCATCTCTGAAATGTGGTAGTACAAGGACTGGGGCACTGTAGATGTGACCACTACCTAAAAATACTTCAGTCATAGAAAAATAGTTTACCCTGACTGTTCTCAAGCAGTGGTCAAGCACATCTGCATGTTTTCACAGAACCAGTAACATTTAACAAGAGTGAAGCCCATGTTGTACAACCAGCCACAGGAGATGTCCCTGAAATGGTCACTCGGTGACTCACTGGTCTAGGAACTGAAAAGGGAAGGTCAGAGCTGGAAGCTGCACTGAAGTGGAAATAGAAGGCTTTGGAAGATGGCAGATAATCAGAGAGCACATTTTACATCTCAGCTGAAAGACAGAAATAAAGACAACCTGAATTTCAGAATGTGTTTGCAAGGACTGAAGAGCGAAGGCTTTTAGCTACTGCCAGTGTTACAGCCTAATGTTTGCTTAGCCAGGCACAAAGACAGAGTTTGTTGGGCTAGGGAGCTAACCAACAAGAAAGGAGGCAACAGAGATCATGTAAGTACAGTTCTCCATTTCCCAGAGAATCTCTGACCTCCCTCCTGGAAATATGTATTTCTTTGAGCCCAATGCATTCTTTCTGCTAAAGGCTCTTGCATTAAATTTCCAGGAGATTTTGCTATAATACTACTTTTTAAATGGTCAAGTAATCCTTTTTTTCTTTCCAGATTCAGACAGTGGTATTGTTGCTGGAGCATTAATTGGGGCGATCCTGGCAGCTGCTATCATTTGCATTATTGTCTGGGTCTTAACCAAGAAGGCAAAAAATAGGAAGTCACCAAACAACGATATGCAGTAAGAATTTCTGTTTGCTTCATTTTGAGACAATTATTTCTGTAAAACACTGCTGAACTAAAGTGAAATGCAATTACTCTACACATTTTTTGAATGGTAAATAATACATACAAGTTTTGAGAAAACTTCCAGAGTGAGAACATTTGCTTTTGTGGGACTTTTCACTTGTTACTCTTTGAACAGAAGTTGCCACTACCCTCTTCCCTGTGTTAACAGCTACTTCTTACCAGTATCTAAAATAGTGAAATAAATGTTTTTAAACAACACAAGCCCAAAGTGGCACGCTACAAAAACAGATCTTAATATTTGAAAGGTTTAGGCAACAGAATGGAGCTCATTAACATCAATTTTGATCCTGCTCTGGAGATTTTTTTTTCCTCTGTGCTTTGGTTGCTCATTTCTCCCTTAAATTGCCAAATCTTCAGAACAGAGGCAATCCCTAGTGCTATACAGACTGTATGTAGCGCTGTGATGTTAAATGCTAAATGAATACATGCGGCTGAGGCCCGAAAAGAAGTGTTACTTCCCTATAGCACAGGGTTAAGACTTCCTGGTATGGAATTCTGCTAACCCAGACCAGCGGCCAGTCCCACCTCGTTTCTGATTTCAGCTGATGCAGCGTTAACACCCAATTTTGTGGTTGATCCTAATAAACCTTGCTGTATTGAATGAATCCACTAGCACCTGATATTTTTTCTATGTGAAAATGCTTCAGTATTGGGAGTTGGTTTATTATTGTTTTGGTAAGATAAATGAAATGAATAATTGTTATTAAAAATATTTTCCTACATTTCAGCTTTTTCTAAAATACTAAATATATTTTAGAATATTTTTCTAGATTTCAGCCGTTCCATAATTCTTTTCTGACTGCACTCTGGTTTTATGCCCTTCAGTGGGACACCAGATCCACATGGAATTTCCCAGAAAGCTCACACCAAACTGTGTTTTGCTACCCATCCTCAGACACTGTTTGCCATCGCTCAGTTTCCCATTCCATTTTCCTGGTGTAGCATTCAAATATCCTAAAATCCATTTTATTCTAATGGGATCACTGAAACTAACAATGCAGAGGTCTTTCTGTCTCAGTAGTAAGGATGTTGTAACCTTTTTACCTGATCCTGAAACAGTCATCATAACGTGGGGTCACTGTTTAGGCAGCAAATACAAAGGTTCATTCTTTTGAGAGACTCTAGTGTACATGGGATTTCAACATGTGAAATCACAATCCTGATCCTGTCTTCCTGCAGAGAGATGGCTCAGAAACAACCCAATGCAAACTATGTTCAGGTACCTAATGAAGAAAACATTCCAGAAACCACAGTTCCATCGAGCAATGCGACACTTGAATACCCAAGTGTTAATGAAACAGCAGCCCCTGGAACACCTGAAAACGATGAGAAACAAGAAGAGGAAAAAGAAGAAACAGCGTAGAGTTTTAATAGTTTTTCTTGTCAGCCTTGGACCCCTTTATACAAAAATTGTTGTCATTGAATTAACATAGAAGCACGACTAAAACCTAAATGGACAGTTGCATTGTGAAACACTGGACTGGAGATTGAAAAGGGTTTGTTGCATGTGAATAGTAGAAGATCTGGCCTTGTAAGTTAACCAAATTTCTTTTATTATCTAGTTAAAACTGTACAAAAATATAAAAAGACTTTAATCTACATTTATCCAACCTGTTTTGCAAAACTAATTAGGAAACTGTCAAAATAAGAGCTTTCCAGTCAACTACCAGTAATGCTGTGTGTATCCACAGAGTTCTGAACAGCACTCTCCTCCAGAAACAGTGTTGGCCAACCTGTTCCCTGTGCACCAAGAACAATCATCATGGCCAACACATTGCAGTGTTTAAAGGAACTGATTCTGCATGTCAGAAGTAAAAAGAAGTTACATCAATGTCATCAGAATGCAGAAACAGATGTTAAGTCCTGGGATAATGAAATCCTGTGTGTCTGAATTCCACTAAAAAAGCCCAACCCAAAAGATCCTGGAAACTTTCATCCTGTTGCTGCCTGACATGGAATACATTTTGTTAACAGTGACCTTCTTGTCTCAAAGTTCTCAAGGCACCAGCATTCCAGAGTTGTGTGTTTCAGCAGTTCTGGTTGTCAGTTTAATGGAACCAGCAGTCAGGTATACCTAGTTCAGACATCAAATGGCTGTTTTCCACAGAACAAGAGCTGGGAATCTAAATCCCTTGAAAGGTTTGTTTTAGTAGACATGCACACCATCAGACTCCTCATGACATGCAGATACAGCTGCTTTCAAAACCTAGAAGTGATACAGCACACAAGTTTCAATTGCCTGAGATAATTTATCTCTATTTTTCAGGCAACTGTCCTACCCACTGAGCAACAGACTCATGCTACTTTTCTCCTGGTCAGCCCAGAGTAACAGCCAATTTTCGATAGGTGAAAGCAGTTGAGTAATGAGCACTCTCTTGGAAGGAGAAAAGAGAATTGAACCACACATACCTTGATCCCTAGACACCTCTTATCTCTCAGCCTCATTTCTAAGGTGACACAAAGTCAGTTTTTCAAGAAGCTTTTTTCAAAGATACTTACTTTCAGAAGAGCTCACAGACTGTGGGGCTCATGTGAATACAGACCCACAGCCCCAGCAGCTCCTTTCTGAACGACACAGGGCATGTCCTTGCTGAGACACCGAGACACTGGTTTCAACCTCATGCACTGCAGAAAATTGTACCTGGCTCAGGGATCTGGCACTTAAGCCTTTTATAGGACGTAACGTGCATAAATCCTTCGGTGACTGTTCCTAGCCTGTAAACATTAGATACATACAACATTCATGGGTAAAATCTCTGGGCTAAAATTTTCAGGTTCAGTGCCCACAGCACTAAATATGTTTGTCAAGAAAGTGAGCACAAAAAATCCCCGACCCCACCTCCAACACCCCCCCCCCAAGAAACCCCACAAACCCACAAATAGCCCCCTGAAAAATAATTTAAAAAAGGGGAGTGGGGAAAAAAGCAAAAAAGCAAAACCATGGCAATAGTTAAAGAAGATGTAAAGCCTGTGCTCCTATTAAGATTTATTTTGGATGTTTAATCATAACTGTATTCATTATTCTTTCCACAGAGTTTTCTGGCTTTCAAATATTTAACTTGAGTGTCATAGTGTTTAGCTTCAATCAAGAGTAAAAGAGCGTTTATGGTGTTCTTACATTATTTTAGTTGGAAATTGCTTGTGCCAGACTGAGGGTCAAACCCTTGCTAAAACTAACACTTCCATATTCTACCCATGGATCCTCACACTCTTCTCTGCCCTAAATATCCAGGATAAACCTTAAGTCATGATCTGTACAGAAATCTCCTTAATCAGGCAGCTCTTGTTGACTCTTGTGGCAGCTGTGCCAAGCAAAATCCGTAATCACATCCTTCAATCTAGGCTGAGCAGCTTACTGAAAACCTCTGATATTGACACCCGAAGTCGTGTAAATGTGAAATTAAACATGCTCAGAAACAGCCAGAGAGAAACTACCTACTCCTGTTTGGGTGCTAGTTCTTACCAAAGGTGTTTCCCCATGATGTAATTCCAACCAATTATTGGTCTGAGGGAGGCCATGACTTGGTTGGCATCAGCAATAATTTTAATTTCTTATCTGATATTCCTAAGCATTCTTTTGCTCTTGCTCTTCATGGGACAACAAAAACAACTGTCTTCCTGTCACTGCTAGAGCTGTATATATGCGACTTAACTCACATTTTTCTTTCTGCAACACCTTTCTAACTTCCACATCTCTGCAACAGCACTATCACGATTGAAGAGGAGACTATATTATGTGATCACTGCCAGATTTTTTTCCTTGTCTTTCCTTAATCTCACCTACACAAATTTATCTACAGGTATTCCTTACACAACTTGCTACAGTAAGATAGGAGCTTATGCAGGTGAAGTTGTAATTACCTTCTACAGCTAATACAATTTTCCTAGGACATCACAGGTTTTATATTTGTCCACAAAGTAGAAATTGCTCAAGTTATGTTAGTGTTCTAAAACAAAAGAATAATTCAACACAAGTTCTTGACTAATGATTCCTCTCACACTTGTAACCACCATTGTGTAATAGATAGTATTAAAAATGAAAAGGCAAAAGTAAGAAACAAGACAGGTTGCTGTGGGTGAGGAGGAAGGTAAGGAAAAGAACATTTATTTGGAGTTTCTTAACATATCAAGGAGTTTCTGTAAGCCTTTTGGCAGAAGTTTGTTCTCATTATGAAGTTCATAGGGAGTTTATTAGGAAGGATGGGGCACAGTTAACAGCTTTCCACTGATGCTCTGGGCAAAGGACAAGTCAAATTAGGTATTGATACACAGGGTGTAACTCTAAAACCCTGCAGGATACAGAAACACTTTCTCAGAATTTGCCTTAGACGTTCCAACAGCCTTTGCTGCATGGCTCGTTTCTGTTCTCCTGAGGGAGTAGGGATCATTAACATGCAAAAGAGAAATTAAGCCAACATTCAAGCCACCATGCTACACAGCTGTGGCAGGGTGGTTTTTTTACAAAGATCAAGGATAAACATAGAGCTCTTAACTTCAGCTGTTCTCATATCAGATTTTCAGCCTTGCCTGTGCAATACACAGGAAAGATTTACTCAGACAGGCTTCTCCTTCAATCAAGGTCTGCATAGCCAGAGCTTACTGTATAGGCAAGTTATCCCTCCTGCTCTCAGTGTGTCTCCTTAATGAAATTTAACCTGCATTTTGTGTCCTGAGATACATTTAAAATCATTGGTGAAGAGACCTGTTTGGGTGTAAATGTCTGTCTTGCTTATCAAAATAAATTGCATTACCTTAATCCCTACAAGTCAAACTGTAGAAACTGTCAGCTTGCATTTCAACCTTTCCCTGAGGCTGAAGATCCAAAATGTTGCATTCCCATACTGTGTAATGGATGGCAGTGTTTCATCTCACTTGCTGTTCACATCCCAAGTGTAAAAGCTCCTTACAAAACACTGGTTTTGTTACATATGTGTTTAATAAAATTTTATAATACCAAAGACTGCAGTTTAGGAAAGTTCTTTATTTCACAGAATTTCATCAGCATTATTCGTTCAAGGGCAAATCTACTCACTGGTGTTAAAAGTGATATGTATTACCAACATCAGGACAGGAGGTCACTTTTCAGACTGTCTCATTAGCTCTGCCTTCTAATGACTTAATATCAGGATTTGCTATGAGTAAACAGAGATTAAACCAGGCTTCTGCTATAAAACAAGATGATGAACTGCAAGTGTCAGTGCTGCACATGGGAGTCAAAGAGAACAGAAAAAGGAGCTTACAAAAAGAGCAACAGGAAAAAAACATTAAATCTGAAGTACATCCCAGAGAATTATCCAGAGCCATCCATTATTAAAACACTGTATTTGCAAAGGTAACCCTGAAACTGCTACTGCACTCTGCAAGCAATCCAGTGCACTTCATCAAATACAGGTATTTGAAGGTTGAGAGAAACAGAGTAACACTTGGTAATAACAAAAAAGCTTAAAACACTCAGATCTCACTTGATTAGACCAAGAGTAACAAAAACGGATACATTTATCTAAGTAACTGAACAAACTGCATTCTACAAAGGGAGATCGGGTACCCACAAAAACGAAATAAAATCCCACACACAAATCACCAAGGCTTAGGGAAAAAAACAAAGTTTCTAGAACAAGCTTCCAAAAGAAAATTAGCTTTAAAGCATTTTTGGTCCTGTTTCTTGAAAGAAATAATTCTATGAATTACATGAAACAGAAAAAATGACCACATTTATACACATCACTGTAAACTGAAAGAAAACTGCAAGATATTGAAAAATACTTTAAAAATAAGTAAACTATTGAATTAACAGGAAATACAAACAGCTGTTTTGGCACTGCACTCAAAGGAAAGCTTCAATAAAAACATTTGATTACCATGCTGATACCTGAACATGACATCCTGGTCGAACTATCCAAATATGAAGTTTGCAGTCTTAAATACAGGAAAGGACAGGGAAGAGGCTCAAGAGGGAAGGCCCCTCTAGCCCTCCACCATTCTTTTAAGTATGGCTCCCAGGCCACCCTTTGCCACCTTCAGTGGGGTCAGCTCTTCTTTATTCTCAATGTGAATACTTGCACCGTGAGACACCAGCAGCTTTGCCTCCTCCACTCGCTCTTCATCGCAGGCTAAATGACTGCAGTGAGAACAAGAAACCCACAGCCACCATTAACAGTCCAAGCTTAGGAAGGGCAGTAATTATGCCATGTCAAAATGACACTGTGAATGTTGGGGGGAGATATATCCTAGAACCACAAAACCACACGCAACCAACTTCCTACAGAGATTCCAAAGCCTGGTGTCCAGTCACTCTGTTGGCACTAAGCAACTCAAGAACATTCCTCCTGCTATCCTCCTTGCAATGTTAAGACAGTTCTTTGGATTAGGATTTGCCTCTGCAGTCAGCAAAAGCTAAGGAGAACAGAATCCACATTTAAAATGGAAAATGGCACTCTCCACCTGAACCAAAAGTGATAAATAAATCGCCTCCTGCTAAAAAATAATCTGAAGTAGCAAATTGCTGCACATGCAGCAAATGCTTTTTTGCATTTGGCACAGTATCCTGGGAATAAACTGTGCATTCCAGAGCCATACTGGGGTTTATGTACAGATAAAACATCCTGCTTGATCTTTTTCACAGCAAAATCTTGATTCCACTGTAAACAAGGTAGAGTTTTGCTACCAACATCAAAGCAGCTAAGGTTTTACCCTTACAGATCCAAATTGATCTCAAAGGTAACATCAAACACTGAGTTAATTGTACTTAAATTGTGACTTATTTTCCTTAGAGAGGTGAAAAAAAGTATTTAAAATGAGTTCTTGCTTGGCAGCACAGAGTAGGCCAGCCTGCAAGACCAGTTTCTCTGACTTTGATGTCATTAACTCACTTTCTAACCTCTAGTGGCAACCAAACATATTCCAAATTATTACAAAAGGTGTTCTAAACTCTTTAAGTAGACGTATTAACACAAATTAAAGTATGCATTTACAGACACACGTAGGAAAAACACTAAGTATGATTTTCTCAAATAATTTTGTGTTGCACAGGGATGTGAAGCAAGGGAGTAATCTGAAGCAACATTAACAAAAATTTCAAAGAGATTCTGCTACATATATTAAGCAAAATAAAAATAAAAAATTACTTACAGAGGAGTATTCCCTTCAGAGTCCCTCACATCCACAGTTGCATTGTGCTGCACGAGGATCTGTACCATTTTTAGGTTTCCTTTGGCTGCTGCTCTGTGTAATGGGGTGGATTCAAAATGATCTGTTGCATCCGGATCCGCTCCGTTCTCCAAAAGCATGATTGCAATCTGAGTATGTAGAGAGAGAAAGGAGCAGGGGAGGAGGATGTGAAGTAAATGTAATTAAATCCTTCTTCCAGGAACACCACCACCTCCAGCAGCCCAGGTGAACATACCTCCTGCTTGTTTTTGGAGGCTGCATAATGCAGGGGCGTGCAGCCATTCTGATTGACAGCGTTGACATGAGCACCCTTAGCAATGAGGGCCTTCACAATTTCATCACGGCCTGCAGAAGCAGCAATGTGTAAGGGAGTCCAACCAGCCTACACAGGAGAGAAGAACATCACAGTATTCAAACCATGAGTTTCAGGTGACAAGGCATAACCCAAACCTGACTTCTTGTGTTGCACATAACTGTAGAGCTGAACTTTATTGATTATCACCAGAGAGACAAGTTTCGTGTCCTCTCAGATGCCTGCACTCAGTACCTGACAAAAGCTGCCAGTGAAATGACAGGTCACTTCTGCTATGCAGTTATTATAAAGGTATCATTTATTTATGGTACCTTTTCAGGACAGTTTGTGTCTGTGGAATTTTCAAGAACAAGTAAGAACAGTAGAAGAGTGTGTACAAAATCTTTCAATCTCTCCTATATCCTACCCTCCAATGAGTAATTTCCTTCTCCAAGGAATGACATATTTAGGATGCCTTGAATATTTCAACCCTTCCTTTAGAACATCTCCTTTCCAAGTGTGAAATGACTGGACCTGCTCTACAGAGCCTTCCCCAGTGTGAGAAACCTTCAGGGCACCTCATGATTTGGCACAACATATTTGAGAGGATCACACCGAGACAAAGGCAACATGAAAACCCCAGCAGCCACCCAACCGAACACCCCTGGTTTGGCAGCTTCGTTTATTCGAATTCTTCTTCTAAAACTCCTAGAAAATAAGCAGGACTCATCAAGTCTCCTCCTTACGCCTCCTCCCACGAGACCGGTGCAATACCTCCCACACGGCGCCGGGGGCACGGCCGGACGGGAGCAGGGACAGGGAGGGAAGGGGACGGGAGCTGCCCCAGGGCCCTTTGCTGTCACGGCTTCAGCAGAACCCGCACGGCCGGGCCGCGACACTCACATCGTCCTTATCGTTCACGGGCACGCCGAGCCCGAGGAGGAGGTCGGCGACATCGGTGTGTCCCGCCGAGCAGGCCCAATGCAGCGCGGTGCGGTGATCCTGCGGGAGAGAGGGAAGGAGAGCGGGATGGAGCGGGTGAGGAATGGGGAGCTGCGCTGGGCGGGGCAGGAGCCGCCCCCCGAGCTCGCCCGGGGCCCGCAGCCGCTGACCTGGTCGGCGCGGGTGGCCTGTGCCCTGTCGCGGAGCAGCAGCGCCCGCAGCTCCTCGG
>WEKX01010246.1:0-120261 GCA_013390025.1 Pitta sordida | reverse complement strand
GGGGGAGCGGCTGTGAGGGGGGGGAGCGGCTGTGTGGGGGGGGAGCGGAGGGACCGGAGTGCTCGGAGCCAGCGCAGGGACCTGTGGCTTCTCCTTCGGAGGAAGCAGAGCTCCGTGCGAGGAGTTGCTTTGCTCCCCTGGCAGCCGCAGGGGCTGTGCCGGTGTTTAACCTCCTGTGCGGCTCCGTTTGGTGCTGGAAACTTGGGTTTTTATATGGAGTCTGATTTTTTTACGTATTTACCTGCTGATTTTTCATTCCTTATACTGGGTATTTGTGCACTTGCTTGAAGAGTAAAAGAGAATTGTGTTTGGTTTTACTTTCAACATTTGATATTTTTTAGCAGTAGTATATTCCTTAAGATTATTATCTAAAATAAGTGACTTTACACTCGTTTTTACACTTGAAGATTTGTTTCATTTTCCCCAAAAGCACCAGTTTAGTGATCTAGAAAATAGCTGAACTGTCTTGCTTTAGTAGTGTTAATTACTATTTGGTATTTTACACTAAATATTGTATCCAGTGCTGAACAATAACATTAATAGATATATATTTCCCCCTTTCTTCCCCCCATCCCCGAAGTGTTTCAAATCTCCAGTTGGCAAAGTAAAGCCCAGACTTGCTAACACTTTTCACATGCTACCCATTAAGCACGAGACTCTAATCGCTCTGGTTTGTATTTTTTGTAAGTTTCAGATCAAGCTGTGGAGCTTAAATTGGCTTTTTCCTGCCCTCATTATGAACATCTCAATCTTGCTCTCGCTGCAGTCATCCTGAACTGCCACTGGCTTCAGTCAGACTGCTTATGTACAATCAAGGAGTTAGTCCTGTTGTTCTCTCAGCACTTGCTGAGGATCAAAATAAAACCCAAGGGATTGGATATTTCAGTATCAGAACTGCTTTTAAAGGATAAAAACTAAAAGCAGCTGGCTCAGAAACCCCAAAGGCTGCAAAGACTTGCTGCAACTAGTTCACCCTGAGAGCTCCAAGTGGTGAGTAAAAGAACAAAGGGATAAAATGGAGTTTGAATTTTGTGTATTCCTGTTCAGTTTTATCTAGGTATGAAAACCAGATCACTATTTTGTCGGACTACTTAGAGGAATTTCCAGAAACTGATGAGCCAGTGTGGATTCTAGGCAAGCAACACCACCTAAACACAGGTATCTTTACAATTAAATTATCTGTGCCATCTGTAGAGCATTCATAGATTCACATGCTGCAGCAGCTCCAGATTTCCTGATATTCCCTAAAAGTCTCATGAGAGAAGCTTATTGTTTTTCATCAATGAGACACCGGCTGTAAGCAGTGGAATTCCTCCTGTGCAGAAACCAGAACCAAAGCCAAAGTGCTTCCAGCTGTAATTCATGCAAAGCTGTCACGTATGAGCCTGGTCACTTACCAACATCATCTGCCTCAGAAATAGATCAATAAATAACTTTTGGGAAGTGTTCAGCATTACTAATGTTATTTTCCCCTGAGGGATGCTGTCTGCAGCCTGTTACTTGAAACTGAAGTGATATTTCAAAGGAATAATAAATTAATCTACAACGTATACTGTATTTTGGTGAAAATAAACACACGACCTGAAAGTTACGGCAAAGATATGTATTTATATAAAAATAAGGTTTCAGAAATGAGCTTTGCTCCTTGAGAAGGAGACAGGGGCATCCTCCTGTTACATGTCAAAGGCAGTGGCCACCAATGCAGGCCTGTTGTTCAGGACAGCCCTGATCAGCTGAAGGATCCTCTGGAGAGGCCAGACAGTCTGAGCCACAGCGCAGGGTAAATGAGCAAATAAGATTCTTAAGCATTCTGCAGAGCCTTTGGGAGAATTACGTAAGTGCATATGTTTAAACAAACAAAATATATATTTAATTAAATTTAATGCTGTTAACCTTTTCTTAAAATGACTTTGTATTGGATTTGGAGGCAGTGCGTAATTCTGTGTTGGTTTGCATGGAGAAGTTGGTCATGTTTCTTAACTTGCTTTACCAGCTCTTTCCTGAGGACATAGTTCTCCAGAGCTGTTTCATTCAGGCTGAGCATAGTCATTCCAGTCACATTGTAAGACTTCATTGGCTAATAATTATTTCATCTTTAATAAGTTAGCTTTAATTGCCATCTACAAAAGCTCTCTGTGTTTCAACTGCTAAAAATGTTTTAAGTATTAAGGGTCTTCTATGTAAAAAAGCTTAACAGGAGCCTTCCACACATTCTGTATATTAACTGTGCAGGGAGAATTGGAATTTTTGAGTTTCAAAAATCTGTTTTAATAATTTCTTTCCTCTTAAAATTATTCCAGACAAATCCAAGTTATTGTTGGATGTAAGTGCTCGTCTCTGGTTTACGTATAGGAGGAAGTTTTCGCCCATTGGTGAGTATGCAGCAGTCCAGCTGCCTGGCTATGGATTAGCAGGATTGCTAGTGATGTTTGGGACTTAAAAAGTGTTTTTACAATATTGGGCTGTAAGGATCTGTGTTTGCAGGGGGCACGGGTCCTTCGTCGGACGCGGGCTGGGGCTGTATGCTGCGCTGTGGGCAGATGATGCTGGCCCAGGCCCTGATCTGCAGGCATTTAGGAAGAGGTGAGTACTGTTGCTGAGGCAACCTTGGTGGTGTTTGGAGACCATTTCATTTTTGTTGTAGTTTTCCATGAAAGCATAAAGCGTTAAGTTTATTAATGAAGCGTCCTTTGACACCCTGATAGGAGTTACTAGTGAACTATTCTTGTCTAACAAGGTAAAATCATGCCAAGTGTAAGCAGAGAAATAGAAATGGAGGGAGGACAAATAGGGAATCATACCGTTGTTATTTTATAAATCTTTTTGAGGAATACCCAAGTTGAAGCCAAGGGAAAACTTCCTGCCAGGGTTCTTGAGTTCTTCTCCTCTTCATTGCTTACATGGCTACCAAGTGTTGGCACACGGTGACTGTGACTAGTGCCATAGTGATAGACACCACACACAGTACTTCACACACCAATTCACAGCCTGAGTCCAAACCCCACAGCAGAGCCCTTCAGTCCCTGCTCTTAAGCCTGTGTCAACACTTCACATCCCAGGGTGACACAAGTGTCACAGGTCTGCTCTGAGAGGAGCTGCTCTATCAAATTACCATGGTTGGATGATCCTTATGCTATTGTGCCATGGTTTCTGTGACAGCAGGAGTTGTGGATTTGTTCACTTTTGTAACTGAATCCACAGAAGGATCTATCCACTTAAATGACTCAATCCACAGAACGGAAGTGCAAAGATTCAACTGAAGGAATAAGCAAACATACAAATTATCTGAGAAAAACTAGAATCTGAGTTTGCAATATGTGTGTACTCCAGAGCATCAGCTCTCTGTCAGTAAATGCGAGGTAACTACCTCACATTAGAGGCAGAAGCTTATGTGGCAAAGCCATGGCTTGGCTTTTGCTGTGGGAGAGGGCCTTCTACCATCTAGAAATTTGATAAGTAAAATGGAAATACTATTATTTTTTAATCTGTGTAACTTTTTTTTTCCTGTAAGATTGGCAATGGGAAAAACACAAAAAACAACCAGAAGAATATCACAGAATCTTACGGTGCTTTCTAGATAGAAAAGATTGCTGTTATTCCATCCACCAAATGGGTAAGAACTCACACTGTCTAGTTTTTGTCCACTACAATTCCTAATGTGTTGAAACTTTATTATTTGAAATCAGTTAACTCAAAATTATGAAAAAAGTGGTTCTGAAGACAGTGTATATGTTAATATATAAATCAAAATGCATGCAGATGGGTATGAAGTATAATAATTCTGAAATGTTATTCACTGAGACCTAAATACCAGAATCTAGCTGTTGATGGTGTATGCAAGTTTTGGGTACCAGAGTTGATAGCATTAAAATAGATGATGACAAAGCTTATTGCTGTAATTTGTAATTAAGGACACAGTTGTAATTCTCATTACAGTTTCAGAGCTTTTTGTAAGGAAACTAGCAGTCATTGAGACTTGAAAAGAGCATAGACTGAGAAAATAATTGTTGTTGGTAAATACAGTTTGTAATTGCTCTCGAATGTGTCAAAAGCAGGCCATGCTATTTAACACATACTGTGACCAGCCCCTCTGTGTTCTTTCTCTGGGTGTGTTTTCCCTCACGACAACAGCACAGATGGGCGTTGGAGAGGGGAAGTCCATTGGAGAATGGTTTGGACCAAATACAGTTGCTCAAGTACTGAAGTAAGTCACATCTGTGAACTTGGAGACTGCGCTGAGGCCCCGGGGCAGTGCCAAAGGATGATCTCCCAGCTCCTTTCCCTTACAAATTCTTCATGGCTGAGCACTCACATACTGGTTTTGCTGGCTTATTTTAGACAGCTGACTCTGCCTGTGCAGCCTAAGGGTATAATCCCTTCCCCAGAGTTTTGGATGGACAGAAACCTGTCTGAGGGCTCTAATGCCCTCCTCCTGACTTTCAGGTGCCAGAAACTTTCAGCTGCTCTGGCTTTTAATGCCTTGAATCTGCTGTCTGCACATGCCCAGAAATAGTTCCACTGAGTTTAGTGGAACTTCTTAAACACAAAGTAATGTGAAAACCTGGCACAGGAATTTCTTCCTTCTCTAGACAATGCCAGGCACTGTGGGCAGGATCCCACTGCGGAGGCTGTTAAATGCAATAAAAAGCATAAACCTAATTATGTGGTTGAGCTGCTACTATCACTGCCTTTGGCAAAAGGACAGAATAGTTCTCACATGGTACAGTGTGTGCTTTTCCTGGAACCACTCAGTATTTATGTTTTCTAAATATATTAAACATTCAAAGAATCTTTTTATTACATGGATACTTGAAAGAAAACCCCAACAAATATGTTTTTCCAAAGACATAATTTTTTTTTACTCAAGAACCATCTAACTGCCCTCAATTAAAAGCTGCCCCCATGGCTCCTAATTACCTTATGTTAATTGTTACCTTCATGTTTTCTAGGAAACTTGCTTTATTTGATGAATGGAATTCATTAGCCGTTTATGTATCTATGGACAATACAGTGGTCATTGAAGATATCAGTAAGTGAAACAAAAGGTTTTCCAGGACTACTTTAGTGTCTTACAAATATTAAAGAGTAGCTCAAAGTCACAGCAAATTTAATTGTTTGGGGAGACTACATTCTGGCAGCATTAGAGTAACAGTTGGACTTGATGATCTTGAAAGGACTTTTCTAGCCTCAGTGATTCAGTGATTTCTAGCCTCAGAATTGTTTCTCTTGATTACACTCTCCTGAATGTATGAGCAAGGTACTTGGGTCCATCCCTACTTATTCCCAGGGTTAGAAAAGGAACAAAGGAAATGCAGACTCAGGTTTTGGGTGTACCAAACCAGAGTTAGTACAGAACAATGAGGCCTTTTTGGTGGCCAGCTCACATAATGTGCAGATGAGGAGAAGGTGGAGTTTGGTCTGTGCTGCCTAAAGTCCTACCCCAGCAAAGGAGTGGAGTTTCAGTATGTAGAAATACAGAAGAGTGCCTGTAATACTGAGTTTGCCAAAGAGAATTACTTTTGTTTGGCAAAAGAGGAACCAGAATCAAGCTCCTATAGAAACAGAGGGCAAATTTTCAGTTTTAAGAAAGGTGTGTTTAGAAGCAGTATTTAGCCACAGTCTGGTTTTACTTTAGCCCCTAATTCTGATTATTTTGTGACATCATCACTAAAAGCAAAGAGTTCCCTGAAGAATTTCTAATGCTTCATTTATGTCATATCATTTCCCAGGCAAAGCTTGCCAGCATTAATACTGCTAAGTAGCAAATGTAACTTCGGTCCTAAATTTTCATCCTCCTGTCATTTGTCTCATGCCTCACTGATGTGCCAGTGCATACGCTGCCAGAATTGCTTCTGCTCAATAGTATTTCCACACCCTGCTCCTTTTGTCTTAAAACAGGAGCTTTGTGTAGCTGTGTGGGAAAGCAGCTTAATTCCTGACTGAGAGGAAGATGTGCTGTGTTCCTCTGCATTCACTGATCTCTGTTTCCATCCCCCAGAGAAGATGTGCTGGTCCCCTCCCCAGAGCAGCAGCGTTGCCCACAGCAGTGCACACTTGCACAGGAGTGCTCTTGGCCGAACCAGGAACACTGCAGGATTCTGCACGGGCTGGAAGCCCCTCCTGCTCATCATACCTCTACGGCTGGGGATAAATCACATCAATCCTGTGTATATTGATGCGTTTAAAGTAAGAGTTTTTCCAATGAATTGTTTGTTAAGTGTGAAATAACTTCAGGTATCTGTTGTATCAATAAACAAATCAACTTCAATTTCATTTTTCTCTCTTTGAACTCCTAGGAATGCTTTAAGATGCCACAGTCTCTGGGAGCATTAGGAGGGAAGCCCAATAATGCCTATTATTTTATAGGATTTTTAGGTAAGGAAGAATGAAACCTACTCCAAATATATGAGTGAAAGAGGAAGGATTTTCATTGGGAAGGGGAAGCATTTTAGGCATGAGAATGCAAAAGAAGAAACCTCCCTGGGGTGCTTCAGGAACAGTAGGATACCCTCCTTACAGGAACAGGAAGGGAGCAGCAACATTTGACATAAAAATGAGGAATGATATAAGTGAGACCACACCCTAAGACAAGTTGACAGCATTCAACAGCTGTCAGATGTCAGTGGGGATATAATAATGAAATTTTTCCTGATCATTAATGCGTGCTAGTGAAAGGTGTCATGTTTTATTTGTTTGCTTCAGAGTTTTCACAAATTATTTTCTCATAGCAGCATCCCATCTCCTTCCATATTTTCCTTTATGAATTAATGCCATAATTGATACTCAGTGCAGTCTCTGGTTTGATCCATAACTTTTTGAGTATTTTCTTTCTTTGATAAAACCTGAGGTGTTTTAGCCAGACTTACTTATTCCAATTTCTGAGTGAATGCCTAACAGGATTACAGACTGCAGTTGTGGTCATCCTGTACCTTCTGATCTCTGGAATGTTAGGGATTACAACAGCTGAGATTCTTAAAAAATGTACTGGACCTCACACAGATAAAGGAAAGTATGTGACAAATGTAGAAAAAACCACCCCCAAAAATCTACTCTGGCAGGTAACAATGGAAAATTATACTAAATGCCCTGTGGGAAACTGTTGTGCCTAATTACAATTCCCTTCAAGATTCCCTAGCTAGAAAGTCGACTGTGCTGATAATCCAATTTGTGTTTTACAAATGTGGATGATTAAATGCTTACTAAAGCCTCTTGCTTATAATCACCATATGGTTTTTCCCCTCCAGGCAATGAGCTGATCTACTTGGACCCTCACACCACTCAGAGTTTTGTAGATTTGGAAGAAAATGGGACAGTTGATGATGAGAGCTTCCACTGCCAGCAAGCCCCACACAGAATGAAGATCATGAATTTGGACCCTTCAGTAGCTTTAGTAGGTGTTAGGAGATAACAGACTAGTTACTTCATTCAAAGCAATACCTCTGTGGATTGGTAAGGGCAGTGATGTGTTGTCTTGCTCACAATCAAGATCACAGGACCAAGTAGAATTCAACATGTGGTAGTTTGTATTACCACAGGTCAAGCAGGGAATTGACTGCTTGTATCCTGGGGAACCAATTCATTTTCTTCTCTGGGCACCATTTACCTTTTCCTAGAAGTATTTTGACATTCAATGCAAGGAATTGAATCAGATTTCCTTATTTTATTCCATCACCACCATCTCTGCATGGTTGCTCTGGAGAAGTTACTTACCTGAGCTTAACTTATTTTATGTAATTTTCAAATCTTTAAATGGAATTGCTTGTAGGAGTCATCCAGTATAGGTCACAAAAACACTGTGGTAGGTGAGGAAATTCTATCTGATGCCACAGCAATGTCCTGGGGTTGGGTTATGGCTGATTGTCATTTCAGACATAACCAATACACAGGTACCACAGCATCCTTCACTCATTGACATGCTGCAATTCTTTAATACCACTCTGTGTATTCTTCCCTTAGGGCTTCTTTTGCAAAGAAGAATGTGACTTCGATAACTGGTGTAGTCTTGTACAAAAGGTAAATACGTACTATCATCTTTATTTGCTCTGCATGAAACCAAATTTATCTTTTTTAAAATGGAAATTCCCTGCCTTGAAATGAAATGAGCCCCAGTGAAGGCTGCACTGAGGATCAGGGTAAGGTGACACTGCTGAGTTGCTGATGGAGCTTGTTCAGCATTTTGCAGCCCTGAGCCCTGGCAGTGAGAAAACAAGTACATGTCTACCCTTACAGGGCTTGTCTTTTTTTTTGCAGTACTGTGTTACTGGCTGATACTTAGTAATTTACTGAGAAACACATTAAATTGCCACATTGTAGCCATTTAGTTATTTATTTGCTTCCTGATCCTTATTTATTGTTGACATAATACATTAGGTGTTCTAATTCTGATTGCTAGTCCCTGGTACCACAAAAGGTCTGATTCTCAGTGTAGATTCTCCAGCTCCTGCTGAACTGTGGGAACCTCTTTTTACTCTGTGTCTTTCCTCAAGACAAATGGACCTCTGAGATTAAGGCCAAATAAGGTGCTTGCTGCCACAGGAAAAGACTTTAGGATATTTCCACAAGCAGTTGGGATACTAATCAATAGAAATATGAACATAAAGTAACACCAACCTCCAAAGGCATTTATTAAAAACAACCCCAAAACTATTGAAAGCCATTTGTAAATAACTGAAATAGAGGATACATTGTGTAGCTTACCTGATAGGTTTTGGTCAGGAGAAATAAGTTAGAATTGAAATCTGGCTTCAATAATATCTTCTAAAATTTGTTAGATTTTTTTTTTTAAGATCATGGATCTGTCTTTTGTTCCCACTGATCAACAGCAAACTTGAACACAGAGAGGTCCATTTTTAAATGCAGAAAATTCCATGTTCTTGGTGTCTGTTTGCTCCACGTTAAGAAAATTATAGGTGTATGGTATCAAAGTTCGTAATAACACACTAGTAACTTGTAGGACAGTTTAAGAGATGCACCTTCCAGGTGTGTTTTAAAGTAGGAGGAGATCTGTGAAGCAGTGATTCATAGTGACAGGTACCTGCAATAACAGGCACTCACTGCCTGTCTGCATACAGCCTTTGTTCTTTGATAGACACACATAATTAAAAGTGTTCTTAATTAAGCAAGACATCTTTTGTTTTGCATTCTATCCTCAGGAGATTCTAAAGCAACAGAGTCTACGGATGTTTGAGCTGGTCCAGAAGCACCCACCACACTGGCCTCCTTTCATACCTCCCACCAAGCCCGAAGTGACAACCACAGGAGCAGGTACCACGTGCCCCTCCTCAGCAACCAGGAGAATCAGCACAGCTGGAATAACTGGGCTTTCCTGAGGAAAATTTTTTTTTATTTTCTTTTTGTTTTTTTTTCCAGAACTCATTGAATCTACTGACAAGCTATTTGAAATGGAAGAAGAGTTTGAAATCCTGAGTGTATGAAGGAAACTGTGGTGACTCTTCTGAGTATTGAACGTATTGCTAATATTATTGCATTGACTTAAACCACACAGCCATGTTAGCCCTGAAGTGCCTGAAATCATGGATAACAGAGCACAAACACCTGGTAGCATCCAAAACTCCAACAGTGACAGTTCCTTCTGTCAGAGAGCTTTCCCAGATGGAAAGGCAGTGAAAGATTTTATTCTGAGACCCTAAAAGGGAACCTCTTTTTAATGTGTCTTTCCTGAAGACAAACGGACCTGTGAGATTAAGGCAAAGATAAGTTTGTCAATGGGCTGTATGTTTGGAGAAAGGGATAACACAAAATGGGTATTTCTTGCTCTCATATAATGCAATAGTTTAGTCCTTAAAGCAAAACAGTCTTCAGTTAAGGAGGATGTTTACTTCTGTTCCCTCCCCTGGGCTGCATCACAGAAAAAATGCATTGTCTTGTTTTAAAAGATCGACTGGATCAGGAGAAAATTGTTTCCTTGTTAAATATTTTAACATGTATTTGAACAACCACACTTTATTACAAAAATGTTTCTGTGAAAGGAACTATGTCTAACGTATATGTTTTGCAAAAGCCTTCCTGTTCCTGGGAAACCTCAAGAGGAACAGGAGACTCAAACAGTTGATGCAGATCACAACCACTGTTCTAGTTACGATATATTTCACCTTGACCTTAAAATTCAATCATTAAAACTTAGGCTGACTTTTTCCGGAGCTTAAGTGAGTCAAAGGTGGTTTAACTGTACCTTATTTATTTAAAAAAAAAGATTTACACAAGTTTCTCTGTTAAAGCACTTTATCTGTGCATCTAATAAATTTCTTAAGCTTTTCATAGGTTGTATGCTGCTATATTTTGTTAATTTGTTTGTGTGAACTAAATATAACCCAGGTTATCTTAAAACTTAATATATAGGCATATGCAACTTACTTAATTGTTGGGGTTTGACTTGTTGCCTTTTGAAATCTCTTTTGGTAAAAGTGCCTTAATTCTCCAGGTTTATCACATCAGCTGGTGCAGTTTGTTTCTTAGGCAGAAGCTGTAAGCAAACCAGCTCAGAGTAAAGGCAAAGATCCTTTAATCTGTTATACAGTTCATTTTTACTATCAGCCAGTCCCCATTATGGCCATTTTGTCACAATAGTGTAATGGACATGAATCACAGTTTCATCTTCAGCAATAAAGGACAACATAGAGAAATCCTGAATGCTGTCTGCTCTCACTTGCACTTCTTGATCAGGGCCACTGTGATTTCCACGGAAATAGTCATAACCTGGTCACAATTAATCTTATTTGCCTACAATGTTTATTAACCATGGTTTGGAAACTATACATGTAGTAAAAATACAATTTTCTTCCCCTCCCCATGAATTAGCTGCATGTTGGTTTTTTTTAAACACAGCATAACGTCTTAGTTAATACATGAACTTACTGTTCCTGTGACAGCAACTGCAGCCCTTTTCTCCCCACCAACAAAAACTAAAATGAGCCCTTGCTCTGAAATGTCAGTCTTGAGCAGCAACTGCTAAAAACCCAACAAAACCTGTAAAAACTCTCTCGGTGGAGTACAAGGTGCTTATTCCCCACACTGCCCTTGGCCACGGGGTATCACTGAGCAGAGAGGAGGCCTGGGAGCTGCAGAGCCCCTGAAGGATTTGGGGCTGCGTGGGCTGATGGGAACAGGTGGGGAGCAGAATTCCCAGAGAATGGAGTGTGGGAAAAGCTGGGCTGGTGGAACAGGGTGGAAGTTTGGATGGGGACAGCAGTGGAGCTCTGGAAAGACAGTGGCATTTAAAATGCATGAGGCTCTGATCCTGGGGAATAAACTAATTGTGTTTGCATGTGTCCATGTTCAGAAATAAAGCCCAGTCCCTGCAGATACAAGACCTGACCACCACGCTTTTTTAGCACCACAGGAGCCCAGTGGCTGAAACATGTTGCCAGTTATCTGCAGGATTTTTCAGAAGTCATGAGCTTTGCTTTGTGCACACAAGTTATTGTGTGCATAACCCAGAGTGTAAATCCAACATGATCTGTCTGTGCCAGGACAGCCAAGAAGTAGACTGGATATTCTGCAGGAAAGGATGTGCTCAGGAGGGTTAAAATGCCTTAAAGATGCAGGTACTTGCAAAATACATACGTGCAAAGCAGTTGCTGATCTTTCACAATTAGGAATAAGTCAAATGAAAGACTCTCTTGTGGTTCGTAAATTCTCTGCTCACCTCTAGAACACGCAGAGCTCTCTGACCCTCATCTAGGAAGATAATACTGTGTTATGCATGTAATAATCATTACAGGTAAAAATATCATCTGCTTAAAAGAAAGTATAGTCTAGAGTCAGAGCCCTAGAACCTCATAAAGAAATCATACTTTAAAATAATGTCTCAGTTTTGCATTAATGGTAATTTCTGAATAATTTTATCTTAAAGATTTTTAAGCCAAGGTGACAGTGTATTTGCAAGGCACTCCTCTGAAAGGTCCTGGAATGTCAATGGATAAGGATTTAACAGGCTTCACTCTAGAGAGGTTAACATCAGTATAGTTTTGTCATTGCTTTCCCTCAAAATATACAAGGAAAATCCAATTAGTGGCACTTCTCTTGAATTATTCCCTGAAGGAAAGCATGACTAGTTAACAGTGCATACACTAGAAATACCATTTTTTAAACTAACAGCAAAAAAAGCCCAATGCAAGCAGTTGACAAGGCATTGTGACTCTAGGAGTAAAAAATGTACATCCCATAACCTCTTACTCCCATTCTGCATAAGCTCATGTGCCATCTAGTGAAGGCTCTACTTTTCAAACACACACGGCTTGAATGATTACAAGATAAGTGTGCCAAGGCTGCCTCAGAAAGGAAATATGTTCATGGTAATAAAACGTTTCTGGTGGCTGCATATCATTTGACTGCAAGGAGATAAGCACGGAAGCTGATATTTTACCTGGAATATATTTCAGTGGAAAGCTATGAAAAATGCTATAGGCATTTTGGACTCATCTTCACTCAAAAAGTGCATTTTTAGTAGCTCTTTAAGGTCATCTGTGGATGACAGTCTGGATTAAAATTGATTACCTGCCACTGGAGGGAAGAATGTTCCATCTCTATAATAATAAACAAAGCAAAACATTTGAGCATTTCTAAGAAAATCAGTTACCAACCATTAATGGATAGTGTTTGCAAGTCACCTACAACACACAAATTTTACCTAGTTCCAGATTTCATGGGAGAATGAGTCTTCATTCCCTTATACTGCACCAAATACTGTTTGCAAAGACACTAATTAAGCATAGCTTTGGAAAAGTCTTTCTGGATGGTGACTGGCACGTGACTCAGACAGAGGAGTGGTGGGAGGTGTCAGCTGCTCTCTGGGCTGAATAAGGAACTTGCAGAGACATTCTGAGGTAGCCATAAATGAGGGGAAAACATCCACTGAAGTAAAATCATAGCACCATGTTTCATTTAAAAAGTGGTTTCAGAGCACCGTTCTTTCCCTCCTCTGCGCAAACTCCTGGACTTGACACTTGATTTTTATAGAATTGTGGCTGTCTTGATTCACCCATCAAACACACACAAAACAGGCTTATGAATCTACCCTTCTTCAATCAGGGATGTCTAATCTGGGGTCACAAGGCCCTTTAATGTGCATTTCTGGTGCTACAGGTTCTTCATGCACACCTGGCAGCGGCTGACCCGTGTCCGGAGCTGTCCCGCTTTCAGAGTCTCTGAGGGAGGAGCAGTGACAAACTGCTGTGACTGCTCCACCGTTGTCAGCCAGAAGCTGTACTTGTTTGCAAAGTAGTGGCACGTTCCCCGAGCACCGTTGCATTCAATGAATGGAGTAGCTCGGAAATCCTCCAGGCAGGAACCGGGTGAGACAAGGGACTGACCTCCACCTTCTGCCCCACTCGCAGTGTGCTGAAATAAAAGGGCAGAATGGGAGGTAAACAGAGGAGTCCTCTAGTTCTGATGCTAAAAGGAGTGAAACAGGCAACCAAAATCACACCTTGGCTCTTTCAAGTCAGGCCTACAGGGGAAGAAGCAAAAGAACATACTTGGGCTGAATATACAGGCAAACCAGCTTTTCACTTGAAAATTGGGAAAATTTAGAAACAATAATGCTGATGTCATGTTTTCCTAATGATCTTACACTAATGAGCTTCTAGGACAATGCAATGGAAAACTTTTTCCACTGAGAGAGAGGATTAAGTCAATACCATATTAATTAGTGTTTCCACATTTAATGGTTTGAAGAACAAAGAATATCTGTGGCAATACAGACCTAAGGCAGCAATGTTACCACAGAACCTGATCAGGGCAGGTGCTACACAGAACAAACTGAGAGCTACAGCACCTCAGCTGATGAAGAAGAAATAAATGCACTGGGGCAAGAAGAGACAGGACTCCAGGTGCTTGTAAATAACTCATAGCATGGAGTCTCAGTGATCTCATCAAAGAGGAGATCTGGAAATGTTTAAAGCTGCCTTTGCACTAGCAGTAGCATCCTTACCATAAGGAATGAGTATCCTATCCATAGGCTGCGCCAGCCCAGGGGACACTGTGGGATGGTGATGTCCTGGCTGTGCACAGCCACAGCCTGGGAAGGTGCTTCACACACAGAGCAACGACTGATGTACTGTGGGATCTGGATGCTGTCCACTGGCATCATTGGGATGGGAGCAGTGGTGGAGAGCCAGTAGGATTTGTCATTTCGGCTGGCGTAGTAGCACACTTCGTTGATGTTGCAGTAAATAAAAGGCATGGTGCTGAAGCGAGGCAAACACGAGCCAGCAAAACCTGGAAAAATTGGAGAAGTGGTCAGAGCAGGCATCTGCCAAAAGCTCCAACTCACCCCATGACTGGTGATGGAGGATGGCACAAGTGATGCTGCTCCCAGCACGGATCCTGCCCAAGCAGGCTGCCACTGCCTGTCCTACAGCCCTCTGCACCACCAGTGACCCTGACTCCTTTGGAACAAGATTTTGGCCTATGTTGTTCATGCCTGAATTCTGCCAACTCACCGAGGTCCTGGTTGTGTGACTTCTCCTGGCCCTCCACATACAACAAGCTGTAGCCATCCCAGAGCTTATTCATTCCTATGGGACACGGTGGGATTTGGTCTGACTGACTGTGCTTCACTAGAGTGTATCCAACACCCACGCTCCGACCAGGCATTCCTGGCAAACCAAGTGGGCCCGGCTTCCCAGCAACACCTAGGAGACAGAAAAGGAGTCACTGTTACCAGTACACAGTGTAGGCATCAGCTGGCTCTAGACCCCATTCTGGCATTGCTGTTATTGTGTTAATGTCTGCCCTGTACAACCAAGAGCCCGAGTTTTTACAGTTGTTACATGAATAAATAGACTTAACAGTTCCAAAAGACATCAGCCATGTCCAACACTCGCAGCTGTAGTCACTGTGAAGATGACATCTCTCTTTTAGATCTTCAAAATTATTCCCACATCCACAAAACACTAAAACTAAAAGGTGTTCAGAATTGCACCTACGGAAACACCAGCAGTGATACCAACAATGACATGTGACAGAACTTTCCTCACTGAAGATTGAATTTCCCTCATTGCAGATACAAAACACAAGATCAGTGACATCCCCTGATCTTGCTAAGGTAACTGGGTGTGGGGAGGGACTCTGTAGAAGCTGGAAGCAAACAGAATTCTACTGATTGCTTCTTTTTGATCTGTGCTCACCAAATCATAAAATTACCTTCAAAACCCTGTGGTCCTGGGGCACCCGAGGGTCCTGGATCCCCAACTATGCCAGGTGTTCCAGGTAAGCCATCACGTCCTTTCAAACCAGATCTTCCTGGCAGACCTTTTATACCTGAAGTACAATACAATTATTAGTATAATTATTTCCCCATACTAATGCCTTCTCTCCTGCCATCATATTCCAATAGGGAAACAGGTTGTCAGCAGCCATGCTGAGATCTCACTCTTCACCAGCTGTTGGTTACAATTATCACCCCTGTGAGGGACTCCACCTGATCCTCTTAAAGGATTGGGGGTGCTCCAAAAACAAAGGCCCAGAATATAGAGGGATGTGAGAGGAGAGAGATGACTGTCTATAGACATCTAGAATCTATTCAGGACTGTCCTGACCCCAAACCAGAAAGCTCTGGCAAGGACTCCATAAACCAACAATAAGTGTTCAGGATATTACAAATTAAAATATAACAAAAGTGTATAAAGAGATGAAGGTGTCATGCAGAGTTGGATACCAAGCATGTGGTCAGGGCTGGCAAGGGGTAAGATCAGGTAAAGATCAGGTAAAGAAGCACATGGCTGGGAAAGACAGCGAGGTACACTTGCCCAACCTCTGTAAAGATTAAGCATTACAAATAATAACACATAATAAGGGTAATTTCCCAATGAACTCTCTTTCTGCTGCTCTGCAGCATCTGTTACCTGATTGCCTGACCACTGTTAACAAAGGTGCTCTCAGGTTTGTCTCCCTGTACGTTTATTCCCTTTAAGAATTGACCACAGCATCCCAGGGACTAACACAGCACTGTGACAGGATTCCACATTAGTGTCTAGGGGGAAGGACTGGTGCTACGTGATGCTCCCATTCCAGGAACTCTCATGAAAAAAAAAAAAAGAGTATTAACATTATAACCCCCCCTAAATGGCAGTGCTGAGAAAGGGACTTGCTGGGCCTTGCAGAGGCAAGAGGTGCTGGATCCCCCAGAGCTGCTTTGCCAAACACGAGAACCTTGGGGCTGCAGGCTGAAGTTCCCAGCACTTCCCCAGTTACCCTATTTCATCAACAATTCAAGTAATTCTTAGTGGTCAATCATTTTCATGACCACTCCACCTGCTAGGACCTGGTATCATATCAGCTGCATCACAGACTGCTACGTTTTGGTGATCTGAATGTACTTTTTTACCTGGTTTTCCATCTGGGCCCTGGAGTCCAGGATCTCCATCAAAGCCAGGGACACCATCAATTCCTGGCAGACCAGGTAAACCAGCAGGGGCTGTGACTTCTTCTGGCTGTGGGGTTATTCCTGGAGCCCCTGGTCTGCCAGGGACACCTGCACATAGGGGAAATGACAGTGTAAATACCCCACAAAAAGAGAATGTGAAATTAAAATTACCTTTTACATCAGCACTGAGGATCTTGTATAAAGTATGCCAAGCTCTTTCTAATTTACTTCAATCTTTTTAAGAAACAAAAGGTCTCCCAAATAAGCCCATTAAGGAAGCTCTGAAATCTTCTCCAGCCCAAACCAAGTACAATAAATTAGAGCTTTTAAAATCCTCCAGCACTCACCTCGATGGCCCATTTCTCCTTTGAGCCCGGCGTACCCAGGATCCCCTGGAGGCCCATCTTTACCTGGCATCCCCATAAGGCCAGGCTCTCCTCTCACACCTGCAAAGACACACAGCTCAAGTCCTCAGGGGCTGAGCACAGGCTCCTGATTCTGACCCACAGCTGGGGCTCTGGGAAACACACTGATGGAAGGAACAGCATTTTGGCTCTGAGATGGAGGGCACTGCAACCCTTAAGGAACTCTGTGCCTATTCTGATCTCCAGAATGGTTGCAGAGCCTCAAGACAAGAATTTCCACTGCTACCTGATTATACTTTATTAAAAGTATTCTTCCCATTCCTTGGGTAACCCAGGAGCAGTTCTGGGGAGAACACATCTTTTCTATTTTGAATCCATCTCTAAGCAGAGCACAGAGAGATGGGGATCTGCCAGCCTATAAAGACAGCAGACAGTTCTTCATCTGGCAGTAGTTCTCCAGACTTTCCTGGATTTTTCTCTGAAACCTTGCTCCTGAAGTTTTTGTGTGCTGCTGCCTTTAGCCTACTTTGGTACAGACCAGAGAGAGCAACATGATCCCTGCCTTAGCCCAGAACAACATCTCTTAACTCTTACAATCCTCTTACAATCCTTGAGGAGACCTAAATCCTCCACCCGAATGCTTCTGAGCACACAGGACAGGTGGGATGAAAGAGCATCTCCAGTGACAGCTGCCAAACCACACCCAGATCCTTTCAAGGCAAGATTACCTTTGAATCCAGATGCTCCAGGGAGTCCAACTGGACCAGTGAATCCCACATCACCCTTAATGCCTCGCAAGCCAAGAACACCAGGGAAACCTGGATTGCCTGTGTCACCTTGGTCAGAAGCTGGGCCAGGGGGCCCTCGTGGTCCTGGAGGACCTGGAAAACCTAGAGATAACAGGTTAATTAGCAAAATCTATTCCTGGGGCAAAGTTAATGGTGGGACCATCCCCATCATGTCTTTCTAGAGGAGAGTCATTGTTGGGGTGTCTACAATTCCAAGGGTGTCAGACTTCCAAAGGTAAGGAACCCCACCCGCTTGTATTCACTTAGTTCTCAAACTGTTTGATCCTTTTAACTACAGTAATCAACATTCACATTCTGGGCCTGAGCATAGCCCTTGCCCTCCCTGGTAGCTCCTGGCGACTCAGAAATTCCCCAGGAGAAGGCGAGCAGTGGCTTCAAATCTTTGGCTGGGGAAAAGTCTCAGCCTCTCCAACAACGGGTACCAATGATATCATGACAAATCTTTCAAACTACACACATACCTGAACTCCCATCGGTTCCTGGGTGGCCAGCATCTCCAGGTCTCCCACGTATATCAGAAGGAAAAGAAGCTCCAGGTGGTCCTGGCAAGCCAGGCAAACCCACAGGACCAGGTGGACCTAGAATAAGAAATACCAAGTGACAGAGGGTAGCCAAAGGTCTTCATGGATCTTCACAGTCACGGACAGAAGTAGTGCCTGAGAAGCATTTCTACTGAGGAGAACAATGAGACACCTCACTACATGAGGGCGAAAATTACATATTGTGCTGTTCAGGAAAAGTACAGATACTTTAAGAACTGTGTAACCTTAACATTATAACATATAGAGCCACATCACAGATTTAACATTTACTTGTCAAACTTCTAACCACTTCTCAGGCTTCAGGACTTCTCTTTGCTAATTCTGCTGACCATGCAACCCATTAAACTGAGCTGCATCCTGCTTCCAGAATATCGATATTTACCCACGTCTCCTGATGAGCCTTTTGGTCCAGGGAATCCTACAGCTCCTCTACCCAAGCCTGGAGAACCTTCTTCACCCTTTGGACCTGGGAGACCTGCAGGTCCTTTCAGTCCAGGTTCACTCAGACCTAATTAAACACAGTTAACAAAGATAAGAGAGCCTTTTCAAATTTCCTAATAGCAGTAAAATTATTACACAAAGTAAGTGGTAATAAGAAATGGGCCATTTACTACAGTTTCTGCTGTTTTCAGTAGAGCAACTGAAAGCTTAGCAGTGCCTCACGTGCTACTCTGGCTGTGCAGAGTGAATTTAAACAATCTGTGAGATGCTGAGAGAGAAGCATATGACTGTTCTGGTCTTCCCACAAGGTCTTGCACAAGAATGGGAAAATAGCAGTCCCGTGACAGGATTTGCCTGCCAGCCTGTATGCTGTGTCTCTCAAGAGGACACAACATAGACTCAAGCTTCTGGTCTTTAAATAACCTCGTGGGCCTCATGCTCCAAAACAGAGAGCTCAGTTTGCACAGGCTGCTGCAGAGGGCACACAGTGCCAAGCAGTGCAGGGCACAGACTCCCAGAAAAGCTGCAGGGAGACGTTCAGCGCGTTACTCTGGTAAGAGGAAACACTAAGCAGCTCCCTCAGGAAAACTGTGGAAGATCTACATGCTGTAAATCATTACTTTCCAATAGAGAATGTTTCAAACAAAGAAAACACAGGTATTGCTTGACTTGTACAGATGAGTGTCTGTTTTCATGCATAAAACAAATTTTAAAATTGCTTCATTTAAATTTAAAAATGCTGCCACAAAGTGCTAATTTACACGATGACTGTAACTAAACAAGACATTATTATTAAGGTCTTTCTCTACTTTATTACAGTTAGTAAAACACTGTTTGCAAAACAGAACCATATTCTGTTTCATATGATCAAAAATACAAAAAAATCCAGTAAAAGCTTCCTAAGAGCAGAATCTGGAATCTAACTGAAGAAATCAGCTACTGATGCCTTCCCTGAGCTCCATATAATGGAGGGCTCTGACAAGCAGTAAAGAAACATTTCAACACTAAGCCCAACTCAAAGTAAGCATTTGGTGCTGCCCTCCTCAAATCAAACATCCATTAGAAATGTAAGAAGCTTATGATTTTACTCCATCAGTTTTCCAGTAATGACATAGTCCTTCAAGGAATTCAGAAAAGCCTCTTCAACTCCCCAGGCTGCATCCTGTTCTTACTGGCACTGCAGAATTTGTTTGTGCACATTCAGTATCCTGAGGCCTTTTCTCAGGTCATAATTAAATCCAGAACTGGGTGAAATAGGGGAATTCTGTGGGAAACACCACTCTCATGATGGAGCAGTGTATGCATTTCCCTCACTAGGACTCTTCTACTACACGTTTCCTTTACCTGGTGTTCCAGGAGACCCTTTTGTGCCTGGCAAGCCATTCAGACCATTTAAACCTGGAAATCCATGAAACCCTGAGGAGACAACGGGAACACATAAGTAAGCAAATAAGCAAACAATCTAGTTAGGTGGAAATGCGTAAGATGCTTCATGGAGAATACAACACAAGAGGAACACAGTATGTAAAGTTTTCCTACACATAAGCCCCCCATCACAGAAACTATTCCCACTACTCTCGCCAGTTTTACTCTCAGTGAACTCCCATCAGTGATCCAAACCAAGCAAGAGCCCCTCCCTTTCCAACCGCTCCTCTGCTCATTTCCAGCAGCTGGTGCCTGCACAACATTGCCAAGAATGGAGCTGATTTCCCACGCACAGCTGGCCCACACTGTTGCCTCCCTGCCTGCCCCCATAAACTTGGCCAAAATACTGGTTTCCTGACCCAACTTCTCTCCATGTGCAGACTCCAGATATACCTTTAGGTCCTGCTGTTCCACGAGCTCCAGGGAATCCAACAGATCCTGGCTGTCCTGGAGGTCCTGGTGGCCCAGGGACTCCTCTTGGCCCAGCATTTCCAGGGATTCCTAAAAGTAAGCAGAAAAATATTTCTGTACTACACATCACATCCAGGGTGAAACAGCTCACAGCTCCATCTTAGAGCTTCTGTTCTGGCATTTAATTAATAAGAAGGGTGAATAAACTACTATTTAAATAAAGCAAAACTAGATCCAAATCTCTCCTCACTACCACTTCTCGCATCACATTTATCATATTTGATGGTTCTTTTTTTAAATCATAGCAATGACATTCTTCATCATCCACTGACACCCTGAAATGGTTCACATATCAAATAATTAAATAAATTGGTTTTCAAATAAAATATATCAATAACAACTTTCACCATGCTTCAACATTTAATCTTGATAACTATTTGGGAATCCACCTGCTAGCTACCCCACAACCCAAAGGCACTTGTAGCTATCCTTCTGGGTAGGTCTGGTTATAGAAGTGCTGCAATGAAAGACCTGTGAAGAAGCTGCTACTGCTCGTATCTAACTGAGGTCTTTCCAGTTTGTTAATGGAATTCCTTTAGGCTTGTATTGTGCAAGATTCACCATATTTGACCGACAAAACAAGGTGACATCTTACACTAACGTCAAAGAAAATTCCAATCTTCCTGCCAACCTTCTTGTTTAAGCTTCAGCTAAGACAGATCAAACAGGGCTAAGGAAATATCAAGGTGAGGTTGTTTCAGTCACAGCATGAGCTGCAGAACTTAAGAGGCCTTGTCCAGTACCTGCTGGTCCTTCTTGGCCAAGATCTCCTGGGCTGCCTTTGGGTCCATTCACCCCTGTGTTCCCTGGGTAGCCTGGTTCACCCTTGAATCCTTCTCTTCCTCTCTCTCCTGAAAGGATAAAAACATACAGCACAAGTCTGACTGGAGGAAGGTGTGAAGAGGGTAAGAAACACAGGTTGTTGAGGAGGTTGTGTCTGCTTAGCCAACATCTGGGCTCAAGGCTGGACTCCCAGGGTGCCAAATACCAGTGCAAGTTCACAAGTTCCTCCTCAAGAAGTGAAGCAGACCATCACCAGAACTGCGTTAATCTCAGAATATTCATTACCATCCAGATTTGTGCCTCACATGGATTCCAGACTTCTCAAATCTCACTTCCAGGAGAAGGTTAAAGTATTTAAATTAATAGATTACAAAAACACCCAAATTCAGCAATGCCATCCTGTTTAGTCTCTAGAATTTTGTATTCTTGAAGTGAGCAACCAAGGGCTACTTTACCTGGGAACCCTGGGTCCCCTCGCTCTCCTTTCGCTCCAGCAGTGCCAGGAACACCAAGAGACTCTCCCTGGTCACCTAGAAAAAAAAAGGAAAGGCCACTCTGTAACTGACTCTTTCCAGGACTGCTCAATAGCCTTATTTATGGAAAATAAACCTTGATATATTTCAAATTCATGGAGCAAACAAAGACAATAGAAAGTGATGCACCGCAATCGGAAAACATTTATAACCAGCAATGGATTAGATCCACTCATGCAAATGTTTAAGACAGATATTTACAGGTAGCTCCACAACATCCTACACATTTTTGACAGGAGATGAGAGAAAAGGGTGCTTCTCACACTGTCCAACAAGCTTTACACAATCCTGTGGCCAAAGAGTCTCAAAGGACCTTAAAGTATTTAGGCTTGGGACAGATCTTGTCTGAATGAAGCCCCTTACAAGGGGACACGTATTTGGAACCAGTCATCGGAGAAAAACTGACACTTCCAAAATATTACTTGTTCCTTTATGTCATTAATATGAGGATTGTGTATACTGAAATACCATGTACACTATGAAAGATTTCTTACCCTTTGGACCAGGAAGGCCATTAGGTCCCGGGAATCCAAGTGTTCCTGTGGTGCCATCTGAACCCTGGAAAAACCCCAAACCCAACCAAAATTAGCTTTTGCTTTTTATTCTTGCTGTTCCAAGTTTGGATCACATGGGATAACAGAACACTAAGATGCAGGAAGAAATACTACACTTGTAGTAATAATTCAATGACACTACTAAAATATCATTTAATGGTATGAGCCAAACAAAGACAATCTGGAAGTACTGTAAGGAAAAATCCTGCCAGTTTCTGCTGCTTTGCTGTGTAAGTACCAATTAGAATACAGGATTTTCCTAAGAGCATCAGGGAAGACAAAGGTACTTAAGAAGGTATTTACCCTGTCTCCTGGCATTCCTGGAAATCCCACGATACCATGCACACCCTTCTGTCCTGGCAGCCCAGGTTGCCCAGGTGGACCAGGGAAGCCTGGGTCACCATGAAGACCTCTCTCTGTGCTTGCTGACCCAACTGGACCAGGCAGACCAGGCTGTCCACGGCTTCCTGGGATTCCTTTATCGCCTGGGTTATACAGAAGAGTGTCATTTCAGTTATTAGTACAGACATTCAGGCCATCTAGGTCAACTGACTCACAGCCCCCCTTAAAGAAGAAGAAGGGATGACATTAGACCTCCAGAACAGATCTTCAAAGGAAAACTGTTTTCTCAAAATTCAGAATTGCCATATGCAAACCTTGCTGGAATGGGAATGGCAGAACAGAAAACAGTAATGCTGCAGGCACTGTCAAAAGGACAGACTATGCTCCACTGACAAGCTTAGTTACTGAACAAGTGGCAACTAACTGCAGTGTTGTGAAATACCTCTAGGTCCAGGGAATCCTCCAAGTCCAGCTAATCCAGGATCTCCTTTGTCTCCTTTGATCTGCAGTGCTTGTTCTGAAGTCTCAAGAACAGGAAGACCTGGGGGACCTATATCACCTCTGTCACCTGAAGAAACAAGAAGTCAAAGTCTTGCAAAATAATGCAGCAGAGAAAGCTGCAGGCAAAAACAGAACTTCCATTTCTCTTGATGCAATTCTTCAAGAAGTGCTCAGCGTCTTTGCCAAACAGGCCAAAGTATTGAAAAAGAAGAGAGAGCAGTATTTAGAACCAAGATATCAGACACAGGCATCTCAGAACAGCCTCCTAAGTCCCTCTGCTACACAACCAGAAAAAGCTTTTCAGCTGTTACTCACCTTTTTGACCTTGAACTCCCACAACTCCAGGGCTTCCTTTTTCTCCAGCTGTGCCAGGAATTCCTTTAAACCCATTCACTCCAGGGACACCAGGCAGTCCTGGCATGCCAGGGAAACCAAGCAGGCCAGAAGACCCTTTCTCACCTGCACAGAAACATTGAAAAATAGAAAGGGAATACTAGTCTCTTCTGGTACACCGCACACTGACCCAAAGTGGCAGGTAAAGGCTGTCTGGGCCTGGCCAGGGCAAATCTTGGTAGTCAAATTTCATGGCACAAGCACAGCATTGTCACTTCCTGCTCAGGTCTCTACTCATGATGTTTTCAACCAGCACTTTTCAGTTCCCCTTTGAACCACTGGAGAGCAAACCCAATTTATTAGAGAGCAACATGCAGATCCAGAGCTCTGTTGCTCTCTGTCTAAAGCAACACAGATTTTTCTAAGTAACTAACTACTGTATTGGTGCTTAATAACCACACAGATCAGAAAGTTTTATTTCCCATTTTGATTTGTGCTTCATTCCCTCCCTTTTTTCTCTAATTTTAATTCACTGTTCATAATTTTTTCAACTTTGTTGCCTTTCTGTGTTGGTCCTTTGTGCACAAGGGACTGAGACATTTAAGATAGATTTCCTTATGACCATTATTTGATAATGAAATGCATAACTTGTAACTCAGCAGCAAAACAAATGCATTCCAACACTGGCCGAGAATTCATTGTCTTCTGACAAGTTGCACCTGAAATCATTACTAACAAGGTTGGTTTTTTGTGGGCACAGTAACCTCAAGACTGAAACACATACCTTTTGGGCCAGAGAAACCTGGACGTCCATCTTGACCAAAAGGCCCAGGTGGGCCTATGAATCCTATTTCTCCAGGAGATCCTGGAGAACCATCAAGCCCTGGGAAGCCTTTCATACCAGCAGGGCCTTGTGGACCTACATCCCCAGTCACGCCTTTGGCTCCAGGAAGTCCTGAATCAATGCAAGAAAGAACTCAATAGACTGTATTGCACTAACAATGACAAATGGACCGTATGCCACATGCAGCCTACTAGAAGGCATAGAGCTTAGAACTGCAAAAGCATTAGTCATCTAATCATAAAATACCTATGAAGAGGGTTACTGCCTACATCACTACACAACTGGCAAGAGTGAAACCCCTTATGATACATCCATTTTTGGCTACCAGACTCTAACCTGTAGTGCACAGTCTTACCTTTATCATCAAGACAGCTAAACCAGAATGGGGAGCATCATTAATGACAGCTTCTGCTCCCTACCCCAGACTCTGGGTGAACCAGAGATCAATTGCAGAGGATTGTTTTCACAAGTTTCTTTTCCACCTTGGTAGTTAAAATGTACTTCTCAAGAGCAAATTGCTCACTATAGGAACAAGTTGATTGTGCTGTCACAAACCCAACACCAGATGCACTGTTTTGACTCTAAATGTTTCTAGCTGAAGCTTTGCAACAGTTTACAATTTTAAATAAAGGCTCAAACCACTGAAAACAGAATGCTCAGATCCAAAGGAATAAAGAAAAGATAAAAATCAGGTGGCTTCTGAAAAAAGACATTTGCAGCAGTAGCACCCAATATTCAAGCTTTGTTATACCCAGAGCTTAAATCTTTTGATCTACAACTCAGTGTTTTTTGTAAAGCAGAAGCTGAAAAGGCTGCCTTATTTAAGAAGACAAAGAAAACACACACACACACTTAAAATCTCTGCATATTAAGGATTTCCTTACAGGCTTGAGGCTTTGTTGCTGTCTGAGCATTCTCATTACAGTGGTTCTTTGCTTTCTGGTTCGATTAGCAATGATAAGGGGTATCACCTATGGTCAATGCAATTCTTGTAGCATTAAAAGCTGGGTTGTTAGTCCGTGAGCTTTTATGCTACACTGCATGTTCTCACCTTGACAGCCTATGTGAAGAACCCACAACCAAACAGTGTGACATCAGAAATGGAGATTGGATGATAAATGGAATAGAAACATGGTGAAGGAAAAAATAGACAAAATATGTAAACAGAAAGAACAAGGGTACAAAAGAAATTAATGATTCAGAGAGACAACAGCTGCAAAAAACCTTAATTATCTGGAGCTTATCTGAGCAATGGGAGATTTTTAAAACCAGTTGAAGGAAAGTCATATATGGCATACAGAGCATAAATGTAAAACAGTAGAGGGGCAGAAGGATTGCCAATACATATTAAAAAAAAATTAAAACTCAATTATCTCAAACGATGTTACTGCTTTCATTCATTCATTGCCACTGCGCTCCAGCATTATTGTTCTACCTGTCAGAAAAGCACTGTTACATCCCAGATCATCATCTACCAATTCCCAGGCCTCTCTTTGCTTGGTCCTCAAGTCTTGCACATACTGGTATGAAACACTGTAGTCTTTGCAGCTTGAAAGATACTGCTATACTCAAAAGGAGGGGGGTTCTTCCCCTTAAGAGAAGGGAAATATATTTTTCTTCTGCCCCAGCAAAGAGAAAGAGAAGTGCTTGTTCTGCGAAAGTCAACATTGTTTTGATCCAAGTCACATTTCAAGCAACCTCACAGATTAGAAATTAATTGTCATGAAAATGGGAAATGAAGATTAGTAAATGATACAGCCAGCATGTAAGTGAAAAGATGTTAAAAATATCAAGACACTTCAGATGCTTTCTTCTTTCTGCTATACTTTCTACAACACTGGGGTAACATTTTTAGGTAGGAATTGCCCCACAGTCAGAGGCAACAGCCCCAAAATCTGCACTGTTATCTCCAGCCAGAGGCAAGAACTCATTCCTAGCGAAGGTCAAATCTCTTCCACACTTGTTCAGCATTGCAGCTTTCAGCATTGTGTGCATTTGAGAACGTGACGTACCTGGTGCTCCTGCAAGGCCAGCTGGCCCCAAGGGTCCTGGTTTTCCCTTAATGCCAAAAGGGCCTCCAGGCCCAGGAGGTCCCCGCGCTCCAGGGACACCTGAAAATCCAGGGTGACCCTGTTCACCTTTAATTCCTAGGAGGCCTGGTCTTCCATCCAGCCCTGGAAAGAGAGAGATGTGAAGTTACAGAACAAATTAAATTAAAAGTGTGAATTTTGCTTTAAGAGTGAGTTTCAATAAAAGCCTTTGAGTTGCATTAGATTCTAAGAGAAAACCAGCAAATTACCATCTGGGAGCAGCCCAGAGGCTGGAAAGGGGAAGGGTCTCTGAAAGAAAAACAATTTAATGCTCTCAGAAAGAAGCAGTAACAGTGCTTACCTTTAGGTCCTGGAAATCCAGTATCACCTGTAAGCCCTTTATCACCTTGGAGTCCAGGACGGCCACGCTCTCCCAGAGCTCCACTCTCAGCACCAAATACATCTCCAGGAGCTCCTTTTATACCAGCTAAGCCTGAGGCACCCATTTTCCCAGGCAAACCATCTGTTCCATCCAGTCCTGGAAGTCCTTGTGACCCTTGATCTCCTCGAGGTCCAGGGAAGCCTTCAGGAGAAAACCAGTACAAGTCACTCAGCAGAAGCACGGAAGAGCTGCTTCCAACAGCATCTTCAACAAAATCAACATTTTTAAATTTTCCATGCATGAAAAGGTTGCTGGAGAAGTTGCAGAATGTTTCAGTACCTTTACCTGCTGTGCCTTTACCAGAGTACCTCATGGTACTAAATTGCACTAAATCTGTGGTTAACCTCAAGTGTAACAAGGCATATGATGATGGACTCTGAAGAAACAAACTGTTGACTGCCCTCCCTTCTCCCAGTAGTGGTACAGTATAGGCAGGTAATGAGTATCTTGAACAGTTCTTTTGTTTTATCCCAAGATGCAACCATTTGCTTGCATTTGGAAGGAGGACAATGGAACTCTCAGTGGAGCATTATGAATGCAGGAGGCAGAAGCGGCCTAGGAGGTCAGATAACTTTTGATAAAATATTGTACACATTAACAGGACAATAAGAAGAACTCCAGTAACTTCTCTTACCAGGTTGCCCTTGCAAGCCCATTATTCCTGGAGACCCCAGTTGTCCTTTAGACCCATGTAATCCGGGTTGGCCTGGAATGCCAGAAAAGCCTTTGCTGCCTTTGGGACCTAAGATTCAAAATATACATTAATTAATAATACATATTAACAAATGAACAGCAGAAGATAAAAACACAAGAAAACAGGATCAGATTTCTTCTGCAAAGCTGGTGCTGGATACCCTTACTGGATGCACAATTTAAGCTAAATAAAGTCTCAAAGCTATGGCTGTTCATGAGCTACAAAAACACAGAAGCAGAGGGTTTGTGTTTAGAGGCTACTTGAAAGGGAAACAACAGTGCAGGCATGATCCTCCATAGGATTTCAGCCTAGTTACTTGGGGGGAAAAAAAAGACATTGTTCTGTCAGTTAACTCTCTGGAATAACTATCACTTGGAGGAGGATTAATTAGGAGGTGTTATCTTCCTTGAGGAATAAGTGCTCCCTGGTAGTCAGCCAGTGCATTACATCACTTTGTCTCCTTACCTGGCAGTCCTGGAAAGCCAGGAGTCCCTGGAGGCCCATATGCTCCAGGAACTATGCAGGGCAAGGTGATTCCTGAAACAAAGAAACACTCAGGTTGCACACAGCCCCTTTCAGAGGGCATGTCAGAAGAGGCACATTTAATATCCAGGTGTTTTTTACTGGACATATCACAAGTTGTTGTGAGTGAACTTATATCAAGCACTGATGACATCTCAAATGCCTGATATTAAACAAGGCACTCAGAGCCTGGAGATTGTCTGATCCCACACCTACTACTGACTTGCTGCATGACCCATGAAGGAAATTTATGTGGCATTATCAGAGTTTATAGTACATCAGATTTGCCTGAAAGATCTCCAACACAAAACAAAAATTCTACTTCTTGTCTTCTGCAATCCTATATGAACCTGAATCCTTTTTAAAATAAAAAGTTGAGGTCCTTCTTTGAGACATTTTCTCTTCACATATAGCACAACAAAGAATGACATTTTTCAAAAAGCAAGTATTTGGGGTACAACTGGCATTTTACATTATTAGTCACCAGTGGAATACTTGAACAATGCGAGGATCACTGAAATGTAAATAGCACTGTTAGCTCATGTGTTTTGCAAAATTATGTAAGCAAGTCTTACTATAAAAATTATATAAGCCAAACTTCACCTTCCACAGCTCCTTAATACTCCACTTTATCACAGTTTACACAGTAATATCTGAGCATCAAGGAAATTAAACCATTATGAAACCATCGTGTCAGCATAAAAGCAAAACATGGGCAATTCCAACATTTTAGAATAATCTCATAATGCCAGGTAGAAACAATCCAGCTTTTTATAAAACACTGAGTTAGACTTCCAAAGCAAGACGGTTTACCCTGTTCTACAGCATGTGGCATCAACGCCACTACAAGTCCTCAGTGGTGTCTTTGACATGGTAACTTCAAGAGGTCACAGACTCTTTAAATATCTTTCATTATTCTCATGATAAGGCCTTTCAGTCTGGACAGTATAAGAAATTATTTCTTCCACTCACATTTCTTTAACATTAGATGAAATTTACCACATCAAAAGGTCTTATAATGTATGCAAATTATTTCCCAGTATGGAGGGAATGATGCATTCACAGGTTTTCTTACACATCTCTATGGACGTGCAAACTGAACTGGCTAATGACTTATTCACACTTACCCACATATTTTGACTATAGATACGCTTCTACAAAGGACTGTTCATTGTTCCCAAAGCTTTGATGTAGCATTCATAATAAACTGGTTTCTGATGTGCTCCACAGAATATCTGGAGTTCACATCATGCACAGAGCATTCTACTTTTACTTATCTCACAAAGCAATTTTAATCTAGCAGATTTTATAAGAGACAATTTACTGAACAGAGATGGAAGCATACATAGCTATGAATTAGTAAAGCTTTTAGCATTTAGCATGTGACTTGAATTGGAAAAAAAGCTTATGCAGCCTGTTCCTGGGGTACATTAACACTAGCAGTCTCCTAACTCCAAACAACCCAGCATGACACTGGTGTGAGGTAATATCCCACCTGGCACATCCAGTAACCCTCCCAGCACTGCTCTGGCCTGGCTCTCACCCCCCTCCGGGTTTGAGACTCCCCTGCCAACTCCTCACATTGCACTGGTCTTACTGTCAAGTTTCTGAGCTCAGAACATGAGTTTACCAGTCCAGAAACCCACACTACAGTGTGCAAACCTATAGAAACCAATATCCAAACCTGTGCCTGCTAATACATGATTGATTCTGCATTATTGATACTGAAAGAAATGCAAACCTAGAAGCCAAAGTACACACAGAGTGGAAAATAAATTGAAAATCAACAGTGACAATAAATATTCTTAATTTATATTCACGTGGCTGACATGGAATCAAGATACTAAGTCTCTGCAGTCACTTTGTTATGAAAGCATTTTCCATAAATGCTCAGATGTATGGATTTCCATGTAACTCAATTTGAGAATGAGCATAAAACGTCATCATATATGAAGCACTACCAAATCCATATTTACTTAATTTATCACTTGTCATTATGGTACATGTAATGCCACACCAACTGAGCCAGGACCTCAGGAAGCAAACACAGCCCAGAGCTGGTTGCACCAATCATAACTGAACTCCTCACCTGACTGCCATGACCTCTTATTCACCAACCATTCATTCATACAGTGTACTACAATTTCTTCTTTTAAAAAAATGTGGTGCTCTTATTTCAGTAATAGTAATAGTTCTCAAAACTGACTCAGCTGCCTCAGATACCACTGAGTTACTATTTTTATCTGGACAATGAATTAGGCTGTGCTTTTTAAAAAATCTCATTTTACCATTCTTCCTAAATACCTTCAGTGTTAAATGATTTGCCAGCAATAGTCAGTGAGTTGATCCACTCTTTGTATTATCATTTGTGTCCTCCTGAACGAGACAACTTGAGAAAGCTGTGACTGCTGTGAGCCCAAAAACCAGTTTCGACTAATCTAATCTTTAGCCTAATGCAATCTTCTGGCCTGGCCACAGCACTGAGTGCCATTCAACTTGCAGCTTTGCACCTTTTCAAAATAAAGGCAGACCCAGCAGCACTTACCTGGAGGGCCTGGCAGACCCACTTGTCCTGGAAACCCATCGAGTCCTGGGTCACCTGGCGGTCCACGAACTCCACTAGGACCTGGATATCCAACACCAGGAGAACCAGTTTCTCCTCGATGGCCCTTGGAGCCAGGTAGTCCTGGCAGCCCTTTTTCACCCGGGAAGCCTAGCCCACCATCACCCTGTGCACACCAAAGACAATTCCAGCTGAAAATCCAAGATATGCAGAAAGAATATACACCACTATCATTTTTTAAAACACCTAAGAGTTTGGTTGGTTCTGTGCAAGGTTTAGATGAGCCTGGCAAGGTGTATGGAAACCACAGCAAATTATCCATCTTTATTTTAAAATGCAGAAAAACACTCAGTGACTATTGAAAACATTTTATGTTGTATTTGCCGAAATGCAAACACTACATATTCTGAGAGATATTTGCTTTCTTTTTTAACTAAAAAGATTTCAGTGTGGTTTTTTTCTATTTCAAGATTTCACTCATAGTTATGTCTGTGGTGTCGTTTATCTTTTAAAACACAACATAAAACAGTATTAGGGACTACCCCACTACTGAAGTTATCGTTTGACTGGGTAGCCAGAGGCATAAGGATTGCCAATTATCAACCCCAATGAAGACAAATTTGTGCTCTGAGATTGTGAGCTTTTAATGTATTTGGAGATTTACACAGGGCTAATCACGACTAGTCAGCCAGGCCTGGCCATTGTCTCTGCTCCCTATTCCAATTCTGAAGCACGGCTGTGAAATTAATCTGGACTTACTGGAGGGCCTGGTGGGCCTGGCAAGCCTGGAAGTCCATCCCTGCCAGGAGTTCCTGGGATGCCTGAAGGTCCTCTGGGTGCTGTTGCACCACGGTCCCCAGGTGCACCTTTGCCTGTTGCATGGGATGGATCCCCTTTTTCTCCCTTAGGGCCTGGAAGACCTTGCTGACCAGCTGAAGCCTACAGACCAAAAGATAAAAAAAAAAAACACCCAGGAATATGAACATGCAGAGAAAAGGCTTTGTTTCTTAAAAACGTCATATGAGGACGGGACACAATGACTGGAGCTAGAAAGAATCTCCAAAGGGTTTCCTATTGTACACATTACACAGACAGAAAAAAAAAGAAAAGACAAAAAAAGAGAGGTTTGATTATTTTCAACAGTTTCTACTGTAACTACAACTTTAGAATGGCAAGCCAAACCCTGGTATATATAGTCATTACAGTGACAGCAATCTTGCATGGCATCTGGGAATACTGAATCACTCATGATATAATAGGACACAAGTACTGAATCTTATTCCCTATTCCTTGGTGTGCTGCACTTACTGACACTAATAAGATTGGTATGGTTATGGACTATGATTTCAAAAGTAACTATGTACTTGCAGTGAGCAATGCTCAGCACTTTGGAAAATCCTGTTTGTTATGGCTGCTGTTTGATAAAACACAGCTCAACTCTCACTAATGTATTTAACATACAGCAGTTAGGAGGCAGACTGCGTCTACAGTGCACAGCTTTTACAGCTATGAGCAATGATGTGGAAAGATCTCACCATTTGATTTTTCAGATCTCTCCATGTACATGTACATCTGCTTCCCCAGCCAGCCCTCATTTAGGAAGAGCCCTGGGTCTAATCCAAGAAGTTTTGGGATGAACAGCTGTTACTGTTTTTCCCTCTTGACTGATGAATGTGCAGTTCTCAGAACTTAAAAACCATTTCTTCTCCCATTTTTTATAGGTGATACTGTCTTTACTTTCAGCTTCTTTTCACAGATCAGTTTCCAGGTTGCTCTTTTTTTAAATTCAAAGCCAAGGAAATAGAAGAAATAATGAAAAACAAATGTGTTCTGCTTCCACTACATTCATCACCAGCATTTGCACATGGGCACTTCTTCTCCTTTAATTCAGGACAACCAATGTAAACTCTTCCTGCCTTACCGGAGGGCCTCGCAGTCCTGGGGCACCCACAGTGCCTGGGTCTCCACCAATGCCCTTAGCACCAGGCACACCAGGGCTTCCTGATGGACCTGGTGGACCTGAGATGCCTTTTAGACCAGCTCTTGTAACTCCTCCATCACAAGCACAATCACCTGCCTCTCCTGGAAAACACAGTCAACACTCCAAACTCAGTTTCACTTGTATAAAGACCCTTTTTCAGTTGCAAGAGCTCCAAAAGGAGTATTTGATTCAAGTAAGACAAAGCCATTTTCACACGATTTGATTTTTTCCCTGCTCTGCTGAGGTGATGTGAGTGCCAAGCAAGGGGAGCTCAGGTTTTTCTCCAGTTTAATTTGTATGCAGTGCCCATCACCAAATTGCTACGTGCAGCATAAATCTCAGCATTTCTAGACCTCTACCCAAAGGTTTAAACTTTCTTAAACAGATGGGTTTAGTAGAGCTTTAGTGAAGTCTTGCATTTTTTTAAGAGATAATTATTAATGTCAGATAAAGCAAATCCATATTCCCATTCAGAGAAGGTTATAATGACCTTCAGCTGAATCTTTCTATTTCCCTGAATTGTGACTGGCCATGGATCCAAATAACCACCAAGCACAGAATGTCTGCATCATCATGGCTTATGTTATTGGTTCTGTAACACATTAAGACACAAATTCTCAAAAATTTTAGCACTGAAGAGAATTAAATTAAGTTTCTCTGTAATTTACAACTTGTATTGCAAAAAGCAGTGAACAAGATTTTATTTCTAAGTGTCATTGCATCTTATGGCTTTAAAGGATAACTTAGCTAATTTTCTGGGTATATTTATCAGCTTATTTGCCTGAGCAAAGCAGGAAGCAGAAATAGGATTTTACTGGCAGTGCTGGGCACAACCCTCTCTAAATTGTAAAGGCCATTGGCTCCTTTAACTCATCTCAATCTCCTATGATTTGTCATAAAGGCACTTACACCTCATCCCTTACGTTATTAACCACGTGTAAATACATTTCTGAGGCTCAGTGACTGCTAAAAGGCTCTCCCAAATCAAGAATCAATTACCTTTGTAGCCCTTTGGACCCAAAGCTCCTGGCAGCCCTCTTTGTCCAGGCTCCCCTGGGGCCCCAGCCCTTCCACTCAGAATTGTGTCTGGGGAAAATGAAGGGCCTATATGCAGAGAGAAGACAAAGAAAAGCCATGAGAAGGCTGATTTCCAGCTCTTTATTGACTTACTGTGTCACTGGATTACAGAAATGGCACCAAATAAAACTGGAACTGAAAGAGACTAAATGGCAAAAAGGTTAAGGAGACTTGCCCTGTCCCATGACTGCAGGATTATTTTCTACATGTTCATATGCTGAACAGAATGAAACATAAGCTGATGGAAACAGCAGTGGAAAGTGGTCTAACATAATCTAAAACTACACTGTCTGAAAACCCTTCCCCTCAGTGACAGCAGTAAGACCAACTGCAACCATCAGCTAAACACAGCTACAAGGGCTTTACAGACTCTGCAGAAAAAGGAGTCAGATTTGACTAGCAAACAGTTACTGATAAGAGACCATTTATTTCTTCTGCACAGAAAAGCATTTAATCAGACCATGCTCAGTGGAGTGTGTCCTGTTTTGAAAGGTTGCCTCTCAAAAATAAAACAGGCTGTTTGAACACAGCTTATGGCAGAACAGTAAAACAAAGTTTTGTAAAATCAACCCTCATTATGTAATGCTTAATTTCTGAGGAAAAGAAAACAATGCATAATTAATCTGATCAGGCCATCTATTCAAACAAACATGTAAAACAAAATCATATTTCCTTTCGTCTGAAAACTGTCTCTTCAGGCATCCTATCTGACCCCTGGAACCCAAAATACCTACGCACAAGACAGACACCTACCTCAGGTGTTCATAAGGTCATGGTCTAGCCTTTACCTAAGCCAGTAAGAGACTAGCCTAGAATTTCAAAGTCCTCATTGTCATAAATTGTGGCTGCACAATTTGACTGTGCTTTAGTCTCTCAGGCTATCATTCTAAAGCATAATTAGCTCTATTTTCTTACTTCATAGGTTAAGTCTGTGAGTTACAATCACAATGAAGCATCAGTCAAACCTTTAAGCTTGTTTCACTCCAAACTGAATACAAGAAATAGATGTAAAAATATACATACGTGGTGAACCAGGCAATCCTGGTGGTCCTGGCAGACCTGGTAAACCACGTCTGCCAGCAGGGCCTGGTAATCCAATTGTTGCTCTTCCTGGTTCTCCCACTTCACCCTTCAGACCTGGAACACCTGGAGACCCTCCAGGGCCCATTCCATCTAGACAACAATGACACAATGATCAGCTTTCCATCAGCAAACACGTTCTAGAATTTTTAATGTTACAAAAATTACTGTTGTGCCCCGAACTACAGCCATGCCAGAAGTACCAGCAGTGAACAATTTATAATTATACACAAAGAAAAAAATACTAATTGAAGGCACCAACTGGCTTCCATTTACACACTCCTTTGGTCATCGAAAAAATTTCACAGCATTGCACTGAAGCCCCAAAAATCAATGAGACAATTAACTAACTCCACTCCCATCTAAACACAATTGAATTCTCTATGTGTTATCCCTGTCTCCTATTTCTTATACTACAATCTGCAAAATCAGTCAGCTGAAGGAGCAGGGAGAAGCTTGCTCCAATACTTTCATCATCTCCATGCCACTACCCAGGGACTTCTCAGCAAAGAACAGAGCAAACACTCTGTAAGGGCACTGTAAGTAGCTGTTTTACCTCTCTCCAGGCCTGGAAACCCTGGAGCTCCTGGAAGGCCTGGCAGACCACTGATCCCTTCATCTCCAGGAGGACCAGGTATTCCTGGGTTTCCAGGGTCACCCGGGGCACCTATTAAGACAAAGAGGAAAACCAGGAAGAAAATCTCATGAGAATTTCTGCTGAAGGACCATTCAAACAATTACTGTAGTGGCCACTGATCACACAGACAGCAAAGACTGCCAAGCTGTTTTCAGGAAGACCGTTAGTCAAAGTTAGTAATAATAAAAAAGGAGAAAAATTCCTCCTGAGTTGTTATAGAGGTTGATTCAAAGTTGACTCCATGTGAAGGAGGAATAGGAGAGACCATACAATTTGTCCCCTTACCTTTATGGCATCAGAGCCTCTTCCCATTGAGGCCCAATTAGCTGTACTGTTAATTAAGCTCATTTTCTCAAAAATATTCTTACCACACTGAACAACAAATAACAGCAGAATGATAGTCAGAGCACCCATTACCAAGTTACACAAGGAAGCCCTTTTTCCTTGGTACCCTGAAGGCAGAGCAGACACGCAGCACTTCCCTGTGCTCACACACAGTCTGCCTCCCAGGCAAGACATTTCATTCTGCCTTGAAACATAACACCCTGCAATGTGGGGATTAAAGGCTTTCTGTAAACTCTGAAGTTATAAACAAAGCACCAAGCAGATCTGTATGACAACAATACAGAAATTTAAGGAAAAATAATGTACAATGTACAATATTGAAAAGTGGTAAAATATTTTAAGAAAGACAGCTGGATCAGAAAAAGTGCTTTAGATGAGTTCCAAAACAAAATGGAAAGGCGTACCTGAAATGACTACACCTTCCCTGTCAACAACGACAGGAGGGCCCGGGGGACCGATGTCACCTAATTCACCCTGTAGAGAAAACAGATTCATGCCACATTCAGATGGGTGCTGGAGAGGAGCACTGCTTGTCAGGAAACACACTGTATTATGGTACCAATATCTGTGGTCATTCTCTGACTAACCATCATTCTTTGTGTGAAGAATTCACTTGGTTGTGGTATTCATAATCACTTTCTGTCTTGACTTGCATCCTTCCTGTCTGATGAGACTGATGGCTGCTGCTATCCAGCCATCCTCTGAAGGCATCCTGTTACCACCATAAGCAGCATGGACATGTACATACAGTTATCATATCAGCACACTGAACTGACATCAGGTCAATGATAACTGTTCACCTTGTGGGAAAAGTGAGAGAGCTGCTATGAAGATACTACGTCATTTTTAAAAGTACATATTCATCACTGCTGCTATCTCCTGCCTTGGAGTCCTGAATTTCAGTAACAGGAGCTTCCAGGGAAATGTATTCCTCCATAAAATCATCCAGGGGAAACAAGAAAGTTGTGACAAGCTGCAGTCATTCCTTCTCACTGATATTCTCGGAGTATCAGATTCTCTTTGAAATAGCAAGTGCAATCTGACTGTTGTCCAAATTGCCATCATATTTATCATATAAACACCACGCAGCGATCCAAGGCAGTGCACACTTTGTTGCTCCTTCCAGAACTATTCCTCTATACATAAACCTCTACTACCACTTCTTCCATATGCTCTGCACAAAAAAAGCCCTTCTGTACCTGCATCTGTCACCCCTACAGCAATCTTGGTGGCACATCAGCATTTTTCACATCAAACTACTACCCAACCATTTTCCACTCAGTTTACGGCTGACTCCCCAGATTGTGAGGTACCTAGAATGTGTCTGCTATGCATTGCCTATCTCCCCCATGTTGAATGGAACACCTAATTTTCTGCATTAGTATTACCTGTAGATCTGTGGTCTAAGGCCTCAGATAGCCTTGACAATTATCCCAATATCCACCTAATCTTGCCTCAACTGTCCAGTAAATATGGCATTGGTGTAAGGATAAAGAAGACCAGAAAGGCTACAACTACAATTCTAAGTCATGAAGTTTCATGACTGAACGTTGGAAAAGTATTAAAATACCTCAGTGTCGATGGTTCAACAACCACTCACTTTTATGCTTAATAATAAAGTAAATGAGGAACTGAAACATACTGAAAATTACAGTGATACAGAGGTAAAGATAAGGTTTAATTGGACTAATGATACTTATCTATTCATGCAAATATCTTTAAGAAAACAATGCTTTAGTGAGGAGTTACCTTCATGCCTTCAACTCCATCCAGTCCTGGATAGCCTGGAACACCTGGATGACCCTGCAAAATCACAAAGGGGAACACTGACACACAGTGAGACATCAAGTGGCATTATTCGTTAGCTGAGACATCTGCAGGGCCTAGACTGAATCACAAACCAAGCATCTGAAGAAGAAATAAATAAATAAAGAAAGAGAAAACTGATGGTATCAATTTCTCAGCATTCCCTGTGCAGTAAAGATGGTGAGAACTTGTGAGCAGGGATAAGGGTGTGCAAGTCAAAAGGACACCTTGGAGTTCTCACAGAACTGTAGAAATGTTTGCAGAATGAAGAGTCTAGAACATTATTTCCCTTGTTCCACTCACTTTCCCTCCATTCTTTCTCCTCCCCCAAGAAATTACTGGCACCAAAACATTTACAGTGACATTTGGAGATGCAGCTCTCGGGGTCTCCATTTCCTGGCAGCATTCTCAGGGACACCACAATTCGCCTCCTAGTGTCTGACTGGAAATCTACTGCTTCTCTTGGGTAACATAGCCAAACAGGCCCAGTATGGATTGCAAATCCCACTGGTACCGCAAACAAAATGGGATATTCCAAGAGCTCTGGAGCAGGGAACCTTAACTTTAAACCTTGCCTGTGATTCTGAAATCTTGGTCAGCTGTAGCCCACAGTACTGCCCATACACAATATTGTTGAGAAACTTGTCATGAAGGACTTGTTTTTAAGGATATAATTTTAACATATAGACATGAATTCAGTCATAATGGAGGGACCCCCACCTTCTGTATATTTTGAAACGGACATACATAAAATATAGAAGAAAGTGTCCGAACATGTAGGGTTTAACTAGAGAGACAGTTCAAAGGATCTAGAGTTTTACATGGACTTTCTACTTAGCTTCACTATTTTACTAAGGCAGCTGCATTCATCCATCCAAGAGCTCAGAGCCACTAGATTAGGTAGCCACAGAATCACAGAATATTCGGAGTTGCAAGGGACCCACAAGGATCACAGAGTCCAACTCCTGAGTGAATGCCCATACAGGGACTGAACCCACAACCCTGGTGCCATGAACACCATGCTTTATCCATCTGAGCTAATCTCAGGGTCAGTAGATCTTAAGGAATTAGATGCTTCTGCAATTGTAAGTACAGCAAAAAACACAAGAAATCTCACCTTTCTCCCTGGAATTCCTTCAGATCCATCCAGTCCCAAAAGACCCTAGAATGGTAAAAAAATTAACTTTCAGAAGCTTCATCTCAGTTCAATCTTGTTACATCAGGCTCCAAATATCTCAGCACCAAAGAATGAAAAGTTAAGGAACAGAATGCCTTGGCCTTCCTGTTGTGCATAACCACACCTCTGCAGGACCAGGGTGGTTTGAAGAATCTCTGGCTGGGGTGTGCCTAAGCAGCTGTTAACTTCCATATTTATTGACCAGAGGGACCAACATCTATTGCCAGCTTGCCTGCTTTTCCCCAAAATATTTATCTGTGTTTTCTCATGGCTGATTCTAGCACTGGCTAAGAGCTTACTACACTTCTGTCAAGGGCTCTTCATTATTTTATTTGGACTTCCTGCAACCTTTCTTTTCTGTGAAGCTTTTAAAAAAACTGGAAAACACTGGCCTTGCAGTATCAAGCCCTCCACTCAGTATTTCTCTATGATTTTCTTGGGCTGCCTTGGCGGTGTAGATCTGTCATCTTACCTTTATTCTAAGACTTCACTGAGATGAGAAGTATCTATTGGTTCTCTTGTTGTATGGTGCTGGCCACCACAAGACCCAGTCCTTTGTTTGAGACTCCTGCACGTTTTGGGAGCGCTTCTGTGGGTGAAAGGCCCACTTCATGCGTTTGAGAACAGGAATATAAGGACTTTGTGAAGTTACCTACCCTGCCACCTGGTAAGCCAGGGACACCCTTTTCTCCTTTTTCTCCAACGCCTCCAAGGCCCTGAGGAAACATATCAGTGTTAAAATCTGCAATCTGTTTAGAATTGAAGAGCACAGCCCTAAGTAAAGTGGGCATAAACACATTTATTAATATAAATGGTACAACAAAGAGACAAGGGGAACTGAGTGCTTCTGCTAGGACTGTTTTGCCCCAGAAAGAAAAGCTCTATCAGCCAGACTTGGCAGTACATGCAGTTCAGTACATTCTTCATTCCCCAGGACTTCCATCCATTTAAACCATGGCACATATTTCAGTAGCAAATGCAAGTGACCCCTTGCTACAGACAGCAAAGACCTGTCAATGCTACTCTGTATTCTAGACTGCATTTAGAAATTATTTCAAATCTCATTTCTTAACAGCAGCAACCCAAGAGAATTCTCAGGGCATGCTTTTCACTTCTAAAGCCTAAGAATGACACAAATCTAGCAATTTTCATGCTCAACATTTTGAAATGTTTGGTGGTTTTCCCAGTCAGCGAGAAGTATCAAATCCAGAGATGGCGCACCAGGGTTTAATTTCAGCAAGAGTTACAGTAGTTAAGCAATTTTCAGGGTTCAATCTTGAAATATCTTATGGTTGCGGTTAAGTTTGCACATATGTTCAATCTCACCAGCTTCAATGGGTCTCTTGTGATGCATAAAGTTAAACATGCACATAATGGAACATGTCCAGAAAGGCTAATAACAAGCTGTGCTTCATGCACAGGTTTTTGTTGCACGTATTTCTACTAAGAACATCTGTACATTGAAGAAACTGCCAAACAATTTATCTCATTAGTCAGAAGTTCCTCAAAATATTTATTCCCTATACTTAGTGACACAACTGCTGTTTATAAAAGGTTATAAGCTAGGAAATAGCTCTCTGGAACTCAGGGATAAATTGCTGCTCTTGATGCATCTAGAGAAGATGCCACACATTGCTGAGTTTATGAGCACTAATGTTAACCAGCTCATTTTAACCAGGTATATATAAACAGACAGAAAGACCTGCATGTTCTTTACAACTTGAAAGTAACATAACAAACAATATGTTTAGACATAATTAAAGGGAAAAAACTAGGATTTTTTAAAATGTCTGCGGGACGTCAAGGAACACTGCCATCAAGTGGCCATGTCACGTGCAGGTTTCCTCTGCAAACGGCAGGTCACAGGTCCTGAAATGTTGGGTGCTTTGTAGGTCTACAGTAGGACTGCAGTATCTTCCTTGTATCTGCAGGACAAAACCCTATCAGATTGGAGTTACATTCTTCAAAAAGCCTTCTGGGCGGTTTAATCAGATTTTCAAAGTTCTCTGGTGCCTAGAAACTCCTGTAAAGACCCTGTGAGCTATTCAGAGGGCGTGGAACCATCTAACCCATATCAGGCACATATGAAAAACACTGCTCTGTCCTTACCGGAATGCCAGGCAATCCTGTGTCTCCAGGGAATCCTTGAGGGCCTGGCTCACCCTGACAAGATAAACACAATAAATCAATGTGCCAGTGAAAGCAAAACTGGAAATCAAGCATGACTGTCTTTGACCACTTCAAACACCACTGCTTGGGAACTGCTGCTCTACTGTCCCCCACGGTTACAACTCAGACTAGAAGCATTTCATATCATCATCCAGGAAACTAGAACATGCACAGTACTTCATGGAAAGCAGCAAAGTAACACATGATGAGGCAGTAATGTTTTCAGAATCCTGTTAACTAACACAAAAGTGAGCCCAAAGGGGTCCCTCTTGGGCTCTATGAGAAGAACAGGCACTTGTTTGAACCTCACCTCTCTCTGTTGTAACTACACCAAGTATGACAATCTCTCTCATGGTTTATGCAGCTTAGGCAAGCTCAGACTGGACTCCCAAACCAGCCTGTATAGGTCCCAGACTCATTCAGTATGTCTGAATTTCATGCGTGTAGAGAATCTTCAACTCAAGATCTATGCAGCTTTTATAAAAACATTGATGACCTAAATTTGTGCCTCAGTAAATGCCAGAATAAAATGTAATGGTGAAAAATCTGATTATTTCACAGCAGTGTGCACCAAAACAAAAGAGCTGTTTTCATTTATTTTTCTAAATTGATTTGAGTTTTTTGCTTCAGCTGACACAATTTCACAGATCCAACAAAAACAAACTACAGTTCATTTATTTTTAGGATTAATGATGAAAAGCTTTAAATAGCTTTCAGATTTCTCCTTCAGAGAGCTGTGCATTCTCTAGCAGTCCACAATGCTCAGAGCTAAGAATATTTTTATTCAATAGCCAATTGACAGATTAAACTAGCACAGAAAATGATTTTGATTTGGAAATAAAACAGCTCTCCTTCATTCTCAAATGAGGGAGCATAGGGAGGGAGAGAGTTTGTAAGCTGAATGCACAGACCTTTTCTCCTTGCTTCCCTTTTGGAAATCCCATGAACTCCAGTATTCCAGTGGATGGTGGGGGACCTGGAGGACCAGGCAACCCTACATCGCCCTGTTGACAAGACAGGAAAATATTAACACAGGCAGAAATTAATTAACACAAATCAGAAGAAAAAAACCCACTCATAATTATATCTCATATAGGTAAATCTGTGTATCTGACTGCTGGCACAGGAGCTGGGCCATGCAAGTCAAAAGATGAGACTGAAAATGAAGATGAACAACATGCATCTGTTGACAAAGACTTGTGGAGATAGTAGTACCTGGCAAGAACAATATAAAAAAAAAAAAAAAAAAGCTTTTGAATCAACAGGAAAATATTCCAGAAAAACTTTGTGAAGAAATACAAAAGAAAAGAAGGAAAGGAACTATTAGAAATTTAAAACTCTGAGAACTAATTTTAACAGGAGCAGAATGATGTCCCAAATCAAGAAGTTTAAGAAGCTCCATTATGCCAATGTAAATTCTCACACAGACTACAGGACATCCATTTAGGATAGTGAGACCACAAATTATGTATCAGTTGACCCAAAGAATATGATGAATGCTAAAAAGAATGAAGGCAGTGGGCTAATTCAAAACAAGAGATGAGGGTCCAAAGAAATTGAAAGAAAGAGATTGTAAAGGTGTCTAAGGATCTCATGTCTCAATAACCATGAAAATGCTTGAGATTTCCCCCTTCCTTTTCTTCATTATCCAGAAAAGGCTCCCATTCTTTTTTGTGCACCAGCAGATAAGGAACCAGCAAGATTCTTTAGTATTTGAACTATCAAATCCATTTAAGAGAAGAAAAAGGAAAAAAAGTAAATGGTAGAATCGAGCCACTTTCTAGAGGATCAAGCTATGGTGGAATACTAGAGTATTATTTCATGCTCTTTCCATATTAGAACAAATTTCACGTACCTTTTCTCCTTTCTCTCCTTGAAAACCTAATCCCATGTTACCCTATGAGAGAAAAAACCCAAGTATGAATTAATAATAGAACAACAGCAACAACAGTATCACTACCATCTAGGCCCACAGCACTGTTAAAACCCCAATAATCAGGTGTAAAAGGAAAACAGGAAAGGTAGGTACTTACTTTTGGACCTGGTGGCCCAGGGAGACCCACTGGACCCTAAATGTGAACAAGATCAAGATTTTATTCCTCTTAATTAGGATGCAAACAATTAAAGCCATGCTGGGATCTGCAGTGGTACCTGCACTTTCTCATCTCCAAATCGAAAGTGATACACATGGTCTTAAGTCTTCACACCTCTAATAGCACAGCCCTTTGACACTGTCGTCAATTAAGAGCAAACTTCAACTTAAAATCAACAAGCAGGTAGTATGTTTCTACCTCTGCCATCTTGTAGGATCTTGAAAAAGCAACTCTAGCATAGTTCATGGTGACAATAGTTCTAAACATGCAGAGATCAGGAAGTGCTCAGAACAGCACGTGGTAGTGTTTGCAGACACCACTCTCGGGCTTTGCTGGAACCCTCATTCACTGTTGCTCTGGTCACTCCAGAGAGAAGATGAGGTCAGATTAAACCACTCCAGATGGAGTTGGTTGGAGTCAGCAGCCCAGAGGCACATGCACTTTTGCTCATGGTCAGGACACAAATACAAACCAGGAGGGAAAACTGCCAAAAGTTTGAACTGTCCTATAAACACGTGCAATACTTGAGGTCTCTCACCTGCAAACCTGGCAATCCTATAGGGCCAGCAGAACCTATTGGACCTGGAAAACCTTTTGGGCCCTATAAGAAGAACAGAGGACAAATAGAGAATGTGTAACATTTACCTCATCAAACCCCAAATAAGGACAAAGTGAGTCTCAGGGAATATTAAATAAAATCCTCTAATCAAGTATACCAATTTAAATAGCATAACAATCTATTTCATATTATTAGATGCATTTTGAAAATCAAATGTTAGAGTTCAATGGCAGAAGAGAGTTTGATTTGAAAAAGGAATAACGGAATAGATAACAGTAAAAATCTGACTTCTTCTACCATAATGTGGATCGACTCATACCATTACAAAGCTGGAATTGTTCACACTGCTGGTATCATGCAAATATACATCCCACTGATTTGAAAAGCACCCTTGAGAACTAACACATGAAAAGGTACCTACTTAATATTCTTTAAATTCATTGTTTCCCAAACTAAATAACTTACAGGAATTCCATCCAATCCAGGAAGACCATTTTCTCCCTAAAAATTATAAATGAGTGAAAATTACACAACATTATTGCAACAAAGAACACCAAGTATTGTATAGTTAGAAATATTTGCTGTTAGTTAATATTAGATCAAGTGTAAATGGGAAAATACTTAAAAATGTGTGCTTCCATAATTGAATTGCGTAATGGAGAACTTCCAAAACTTAAAATTACCACCATTATGTGTAGCAAGAGAAACTAAAGCAGCATTAAAAAAAAGCATTAACTGTAACAACACTGAAAAATACACTATAAAAATCAGCATTTATCTTAACATGCACTGAATAGTAACAGGATGAACAATGGCCCAGCATCCCAGCATGGGATGAACAAGATTTTTATAAAGACCAAGCTATTCCAAGTTCTGAGAGTATTCTGTTGCCCTTAATGAAGTTATTAGAAGGACTTTTTCATAGCTCTGCATTCAGACATGCCCAGGATACTCATGACTGACACCAGGACGAATCTAACCTGTAGGATATCAAAGTGTTTCTTATACTGCATTTTCTCTTATGTGATGACAAGTCTTACCTTCATTCCTTTAAGACCTCCTTGAGCAAAAACAGGTTCTCCTTTAAGGCCTTTTGGGCCAGGACGACCCTGATTAAAAAAAAAAAAAAAGGTAAAAAATAAATTTCTGGGAAAAATAATAAATGCTTTAATTTTGAAAGCATCTATATGCAGCATAATAAACAAGGAAAAAATTCAGCTTCAGTAAAGTGTAAAAGCACCACTGATGCTTTGTCAGAGAAGCTGTGCTATTATGAGAACTAAAGAATGCCTACAGCTTTAGAAACACATTTTCTCTGGTATTTTCCTGTTTATATTAGATTTCCCTTTTATTTTAGGACTTTAATAACTTTATATCCCATTTGAATTTGTTTGACGTGGTGTAACCCCCCTGTTCATTCACATATAAATGCCATCCAGAGGGACCTTCACAGGCTTGAGGGATGAGCCCACACAAACCTCATGAAGTTCAACAGGGTCAAGTGCAACTGAATTGAGATAATCTCAACCACAAATTCAGGTTGGCTAATGAGTGGATTGAAAGCAGTCCTGGAAAAGGGGGTACTTGTGCATGAAAAACTGAATACAGGCAGTCACTGTGTGTTTGAAGCCAATGGTGTCCTGGACTGCATCCAAAGCAGTGTGGGCAGCAAGGGAGAGGACTTGCACCCTCTACTCTACTGAGATCCACCTGGAGAGCTGCATCCAGCTCTGGGGGCCACAACACGGACCTGTTGGAGTGAGTCCAGAAGAGGCCATGAAGATGTTCAGAGAGCTGGAGCTCCTCTGCTGTGGAGACAGGCTGAGAGAGCTGGAGCTGCTCAGGCGGGAGAAGAGAAGGCTCTGGGGAGAGCTTATATCACCTGCCAGTGTCTAAAGGGAAGTCTACAGGAAAGTTGGACAGGAACTTTTTATCAGGTAGTCATGTGAGAGGGAGGAATTGCTTCAAACTGACAGAGGGAAGGTTTAGATTAGATATAAACAATAAATTCTTCCCTATGAGGGTGGTGAGACACTAGAACAGGTTGCCCAGAGAAGCTGTGGATGCTCCATCCCTGGAAGTGTACCAAAGCCTGTTTAGATGGAGCCCTGAGCAACCTGGTCTTAAAAAATAATCACTTTCATAAAAGACTATAATTCCCAAAATCATCTATGAGTGGAGTTCTTATAACTAATCTTAAGTACTTCAGACAGAGTGTAGAGTGGAACCTAATTACCTTCACTTTCTCTACAGAAAAATGGGTACCTCCAAAGACTATTCATCCTGAAAGGAAGGGGGAGAAATGCTCTCAGAAGTATCACTCTCTCTAAGAGAGGAGTCCAGATGAAAGAACATTTAGCTTTAAGGTATCCAATGCAGGCTAGATAAAACTCCAATCACGTGTCAAAAGTGAAATAAATATCCTGGAAAGTAAATCCTATTAACAATCAGTGAGTCTGAAGCTTCTGGCTATCTTAAGGTCTGAAGGAAGGCATCTAGAATGTGATGCATTGGCTTGAACATGTGATAACATCCCTTCCTGAATCAGCATTCCCTAACTAGAAATGTGTCAGGTGGAAGACACTTGACACTTTCTTCTGAGTTGGCTTGAATACTGCCAGTGACAATGATATAACCTGCTGTGGGAACATACTAAATCCATAGAATATTTTATCTTCAGAGTGGAATTTCAATGAGAAAATTATACTGAGCTTTAACAGTGCTAAAAAACTTGGGGTTATTAGGGCTCTTCCTAACTTGGCAGTTATATATATCTCCAATAATGTCATGAAAAGTAAACCCTGGCTTAGTGAGCACAGAACACTCTATTTGATTTGGGACTTACAGGCAGTCCAGGTAGGCCAGGAAATCCATCTGGTCCAGAAATGCCAGGGCTCCCAGTGGTACCATTGCAGCCATCGAGGCCAGGCAGACCTCTAGGTCCAGATTGCCCAGGGTGACCCTGTGTAAAGGAGAAAAAGAGAGAATGACTGACAGGATTCATTATTTTATTAGTAATACTGTTGTCCCCAGAAAACTGCTATCTTCCTCCCAAATGGCAACACAAACCAAGAGAAACACTCAACTCCCAATCATGTTCAGTGTATGACAGATTGCAACAGAACTAGCATCTTCAGGCTGCATTGTTTATCCTCTCTAAAGCTTGAATTCTAGAACACTGGCTGCATTCATCTGATTATCTTTTTCTCCAAGGGATAATTTTCTGAAGTACATAACTTGTGCATGAGTAGGTCCCGAAAGGGCAATACTCATCCCACCACAGCCTGAAACATATGGCATGTAACAGTGTCAAACAGCACACAAGGGGTGCACCTGACACCAGAAATAGAAGCTGCTCATGTGAAAACAAGGGCAGGGGCAGACTCAACAATACTGAGCATTTATAATTCCAATCTGTTTAGAGTTTCAATGACTTCTCTTCTTTTCCAGTGTGGATTTTTTCTTTTAATAGATCAACAGATGTTAAAGCTTCAGCATCAGGCCATTCAAGCAAAACAGCTTGAGTTGTTAAGAGCTTAAGACCTTAGGCAAAGCAACTGAGAGGAAGATCCAGTTGAACTAACAGCATTAAAAAAAAAGTATTTGTAATGGCCAACTATTAACCAAGCAGAGCAGAATGCAATTGTAGCTCATTGTGACTCCATACCTCTTTTGCTCAGGTATAGCTCTATTAATTTGACTGGAGTTTACTCAGTATGGTACCTGTGCAAAGGAGATCAAACTATGAGACTTTAGTCATATGGGTATGTGAGGGCAGAACACCGAAAGGCAGAACTGTCAGTCACACTGCCCATGGTCCATGCAGCTCCTTTTTCTCTGCTCCTTTTCCTATAAATGAGTCCTGTGGCACTCAAAGGCAGTGTTTTGAGGCAGGAAGAAAAACTAAACTTATAGAGATAACATCAGTAACTTGACATTTCTCTCTCTCCCCTCTGTACACGGTGGTCTTGATTCATCCCAAAAGGACTTTTGTTTGATCCCAAAGATTCATCCTTAAGATATGGCACTAAACCAGTCATGACTCACACTAGAAAAGTAAAAAAAAATAAACATGGATAAAATGGAGATAAAGCAGAACATTAACAATCCTTCATGCCAGACACTTAAAACAAAACACATTTGCATCACTAAAGGTTTTCCCAGTCCAAGCCAATAGCATATGCTCTGAACAAACTCAATGAGAACTTTGCAGTAATGTAAGGATCTTTTATCTAAGGATCTTAAAATCCCTTGAAAAAATGTGGAAATGCTATAATCTTCATTTTATGGATGGGAAGCTGGGGCCACACAGTAGCAGAGTGACTTTCCCAAGGATACAGAGCATCTTAGGCCATAATTATGTAAATACTCTAGCTGATCACTGGCCTCAGCTGCTGCCAGGAGGGCTATTGCACACTTGCTTACTCACACCTACCTCCTCCTTATGTTGGCATAAGCACAGGTAGAATAATGAGTCAGGCAGGAGACAAACACACCAGAGAAATAACTGTTTCTTAAGGGCATTAATTTTCAGTCATATGAGGTCCTTGGTTCAAGTCATTAGGCAACGGCATCAAGACTTGTGCCAACAAAATGGAGAGAGCTCAGATCTGCTTTCTGTCAGTCAATAAGGTACAAATTGAATGAATGTCAAGTGTGTCTCAACTACAGGATCAAGGTAGCTCACTCAGAAAAGTATAAATTTGAGATTTAACAAGGCATGGAATGAAGTCATCCCAAAATATTAGCATCAGACACCACTGTACTAATAGTACCAGTTGGTCTGATGATTAAAGTCTTTCCCAAAATACTCACATGTGATGCACAAGCAGGGACTTGCCAGGCCCTGGTAAAGCGACAGAAGTAGGTTGAAGCATCAATTTATTGCCACTTATGTTTGTCTCTTAGAAATTATTTAAATCGGCTCCCAAAGCTGAAACAAATCAGTGGCAACCCACCCGTGTCTTCCAGGTCTTTCACTGTCTTTACAGCATCAAGAAAACCAGGAGCTATGTGGGTTTATGTATCTGGTTACAGCAGAGGGTGACCAGCTGCAAGGTTTACTGAAGCCAAGAGCCAATATCTGCCCCTCAGAGTGAGTGAGGGAGCCAAGCTGCCAAGGCTTCAGTGTTGGCCAAGAGCCAGCCCTGGCAGACAGCTGGATGGTGGCCTCATGTCCTGGGAAAACCTGGGGTGAGATCTCCTGCTCCGGACCAACACAGCCTGCAAGTGACCCAAAGGATTCTGGTATCCTCTTAGTATATGAGAAGGGCTCTCAGAGAGAGGACATGAGGTATGCTGACCACAGTGATTACTTATGTGTGCTAAATAAATCTGTGTCCCTGCCACTTAATCCTGTGGCATCCATGTCTGTGGTTGTGAGCCAAAGCATGACACAGACTGACACACAGGCACACATAAACACAGGCTCTCTCTTGCTTTAGAAAAAAAAATCACAGGGCTTCCTACTTTCTAGGTAATCTGTTATCACAGTTCATGTTTTGTTTCAAGAATCTTACCTGAGGAGATACTGAACACCCACAAATGATTTCCTTGAGAGTTGTGAAGGTCTGCCTTAAATGAACCTTTTCCCCAGGAATTTAAAATACTGATTTAAAGAGCTGGTTTGACCTGAAAAAGTGGTGGTTAATAGTTTCATTGGTCTCACCTCCTCTAATTCCTGTTTTGGCAGATGTGCCAATTCAACATAAGCACCTCAATTGACTAAGGCAGAAGACTTTCACAGGCTTTACTTGTACATGTCAGGGTGGGGAGTTTACAGATCTGAGTTAAAACACAAGCTGGAGAGGTCGCTTCTGCTCTCTATTCTCACAAAAGGAGACATTTCCTGTGAGATAGATAAGGAAACCTGAACTGGTTATCTAGGCCCTCCCTTTATCTGCCTCCTGCTTGTACACTGACACTGTGATCCCAAGGGGCCTCTTTTCCAAATCGAACAGCACAAATGATTCCCAAGAGAAGAGCTCAACAGATATTTAAAAACAGATAAACAAATGCAATTAGAGGTGAATACAAAACTAATTGAATGAACAGTTTCAAGGATTGCTACAGTAAAGTGGTCTTTCTACAGCCATCACCAAGTGCCTGCATGTCCTCTAGGAGGCTCACAAAACTGCCTCTTCGTATACATAGCTCTGGCTTTAGTGGTACAGACAGGGGCTCACTTATAAAAACATTTCCTTCTAGAACTCCTTGGACAGTTCACAAAAAAACTATAAACATTTTCCACTTCCAGCCTTTGCCAGAGATGTCCTTGAATCTTGTCCTATAGGAAAAAATAAACTTCCTCAGCAGGGCTAAGGATGTGTGGGTTTCTTCTAGAGCATGACATGAAAGTTTAGCAATAAACACATGTAGCTGCTGTATTTACCAGGTTAAAGGGATTAGTCAGGCCAGCTGCAACAACATGATTTACTTGCCACCAGCATTCCCCACGGGAATTCTGTGGAATACCACTTCCCTTAAGGTCAGGAGTGGGATTCCCCTCCCAATAACAGCCTTGCAATCCTTTGGCCATGACTAAATGATACCTGCCCACACTAACATACCTGCACACTACAAAGACTCTCTCTTCATATTTAGATGTTAATTCTTGTGCAGATATAGCAATACATTTTTGCTTCTCTCTTTCATCTATCAGTACACACATGTGCGCTCTCTTTTGCTCTGAATTTCACACATCCATATAAAGTGCATATGTTTGCATACATTTCACAACAAACCCAACCTACTCCCTACCCCAAAATGCAATGGCAAAAGTAAAAATATTTTCTCAATGGTTGTTATTTTCACCCTACAATGGAAGCATTTATCTCAGTGCCTAGAATGTAAACAGTCTGAACCAGTTTCCCTTCCCCATTTTTCTGCCCTGCTGATGTGGCACAGAAGAGACACAGTGTCAAGCATTTTGCTGTTCATGACCAGCAAAATCTTCCTCTTTCCCACTCGCCCACTTGAAGGATGCTGTGAAGAAGACAGGGTAGATTGGCATATGTTGGAGGCTTCGAATCCTCTCATCTGCCTCCCCTACTCTCTCCTTGGAATGTCGGTCACTGCCAACTACCTGGCAACATTGCTGCATCTCTGCCTACTCTCATTGCTGGGAATCCCCTTTCTCCAGGGCCTCATCTGCAAAAATACCCTGAGAACAGCATGTTCCCACAGTGTGTTCAATTAAATTAAGTATTATGGAAACAGCTTGTTCTCTTCAGAACTCGAGTTGGCTGGTGGTAGAAGAAAAAAAAATAGCAGCAAGGGAGTAGAGCAGGAGAGAAAACAGGCAAGGATGAGCAGAGGGGGAGTGAAGGACAAGGGCCAGGAAGGAACTGGAACCAAGCAATCTCATTTACAGGGCCAACTGTGCAGTTTCAGCCAATGTATCACAACAATTCGGTTTTTTGATAGGAAGTAAGGAACACAGCTTAACAGTTGGAGCTCCTGGCCCACTGAGGAAGTTAGGAAGATGAGAAAGAGTATGAGTATAGTCTGAAGGCACAATGATACAGAGGATGGAAAAATGTCATCAAGAAAATAAAAGGAACTCTAATATCAGAAGGAGAAAGCAGAGTGAGCTAACTAATATAGAAAGTGCAAGGAAGTTTGGGGCAATTTCTAAAGCTGGCCCAGTTACAATTACCCTGAGGAAAAGACACCTTTGCAAAAATCATTGGGAAAAAACAAAGCAAAAGAAAGCTGGTCAGAACACTCTAGGCATATAATTTTTGTAAACAACTGTCATTAGATTGTTAAAAGTTCAAGAGAATGGAAGAAAAAAATATTTCTGATAGTCAGGCAAAGTGGTTACTGTGGTTACCTACCTCTATCACCTGACCTAAACCAGAACTAGAACTGAGTGGAGAATTAAGGATTCCCTGAAGGGCCTTAGCTCTCATCAAGGTTTTCTATCACATCATAACAAAAGATGGTTGAGGGAGACCTCATAAGAGCTATCACGTACAAGAAAGCAACTATAAGGTAAAAGTGAACAACCTTCTCTCCATGTCCCTGACCAATAGCATGAGATCCAAGAGGTTTGAACTTCCGAAGGAAAGTCAGGAACTAGCAAAGCTTTTCTGACAGAGAAGTTAGTCTCCATCTTCGCAAGGCTTTAAGATTTGGTTAGGAAACACATCCTAAAAATGGTTTGAAGCACATCATGCCTCTTTGACTCTCTGAGGTCCCTTTCAATTCTCTAAGTCTATAATTTCATGTGTTTTCTAGACATGGTGCTGAGGGAACATGGTGCTGAAAGGAAAGCTTATCAATGATGCAGTGGATCCCCATGTAACTCAGGCTCACTTCCTGACACGTATCAACTTCCTATTATCCTATAATAGGATCCAAACTTCTTACAAGACAGCATGGAATCACCAGGTGGACTAACAAACACTGCCATTTTCCTCCAGAGAGGAGCAAGCAATTGCAAGGGATGTTGTGCTAGGACAGTCTCAGTGTGCTCGGGTGCCTTTGGTTGTGACTAACATTCTGGTAATTTATATTTACATGTGCAAACTTACTGGTATCCCATTGATGCCTTGAAATCCTGGAACTCCCATTGGACCCTGAAGAAAAAGAGAACACATTATATGCATTTCCCTTCATTAGTTTGTGTATTTCAGTTACCTGTGAGATATTTTTCACTCCATTTTAAGTCTTGGATTTTAGCTTTCAAAACCAAAAGGAGCAAACTCTCTCATGCAGATTCTCTCTGACCACAGGGGTCAGGGAAGATAGGAACTGAGCATCTGAGCCTGACTGGATGCCAAGTGAGTGTTTCAGGAATGTTTTAATCAGGCAATTTCAAGTAAAAATATAATTCCCTACTGCACATCTGGGGAAAACAACATGCCAGGAAAATAAACAATCTGGTATAAACTTAACTCTCAGGGTCACACTTGACTTTCCAAGAGTTTCAACAGGACTTATATGTTTTTCTGCCTATACCTGGATAGGGCTCCCAGAGATACCAGCCCTGCCCAAGTTGTAAGTCATTACCATGTTTTGTTGGTTTTACTGCTGTGATCTGGATAGTAGCAAAACAGACTGTGTAAGCAGAACTTCCAGCCTAAATTGCTCTTGCTTTGGAAAGGTAAAGTACATATATGGCTTCCACAAGGTATAGAGAGAATCTTATGGCATGTTGGCATTGCATATGTATCCTCTTCAACAGATAGAAAAAATTCTGAAGTAAATAAGGGATTTTTTTCAGTGGAAGGAAATTGGTTCCTAGCATTAAAGGCCAGTTCCTGTCCTGTGTTTCTGCGTCTCCCAAAATCTAGGCTTAATAATTCCAGAGTTAACTGCTAGAATTATAAAAATGCTATCACTCATATTGGCACTCAGTCCTAGTTTTGAATCCCCTCTTGCCTTTCAGATGAATTCAACACAGAAGCAATGACTTTCACTGTCCTTTTCTCTCAGTTTACTTGGTTCTTCATCTTACAAGAAAGGGTGACTAGAACTCCAACATCCTGACTCGTTAAATGAGCAGAGGGTGTAACTGCAGCTTACGAAACTACAGTTGAGCTAGTTCCATCTAGCTAGATCACTGTCACTAGTGGGGAAAACATGGAAGATAAATTCTGCTCTGCAGGTCCTGGCATAGTTTATAATATTCTTTGTTAGGAGTAACTCTGCACCTGTCAAACTGAATTGCACATTTCAATTAGTACTAATTCCTTTTGCTTTTCTAGACACCAGCTCAGGATCTTCTACACAGTAACTAGCACCAAGTCTCTCTGAACACCGCATGAATAACACTTGCAACAGCAGTAGTCATTGGGCTATGGATCACCTGCCAGGATGGCTACAGTGTTCAGCAGCTTTGGGATCTGTATCAAATTCTCATTCTCAAAGATCTCATTCACAAATAAAAGCAAAATTCTCTAAAGAGAAATGCTTGAAAATGTGTTCTTATACATGTGTTCTTACCCTTGGACAGGTAATCTACGATTACAAAAATATATACAGGGACAGAATATATATATATATATATATATAGTAATGCAGGGACAGAAAAGTTATCGTTGAGCTTTACCTTGTCACCTTTCTGTCCAGCTGGTCCAGGGGGGCCCACCGCTCCTCTCTCACCTTTTGCTCCTGGCAAACCTTCTAGGCCAGTAAATCCAGGTGCTCCTATCGGTCCTTGAAGCCCAATTGGTCCTGGTCGACCCTAATATATGATAAAAAATAAGTTAATGCACCATGTTCACAAACTTCTTTATTCTTTCCAACTCCATTTTTAATGCGATTTGCTACATCTCAAGGTTGATAGGACATCCTAAAGTCTTTCATGTGCATTCTCATATAAAGAGTCTTTAGAGATTATTTCAGGTAAGTCGTAGAATCATAGAATAGAATTGTAGAATACCCTGAGGTGGAAGGGACCCACAAGGATCATTGAGTCAAACTCCTGGTCTGTGCTCCAGACCCTTCAGTTGCTTTGTTGCCCTTCCCTGGAGACGCTCCAGCACCAAAATGTCTCGAGTTACCGTGGAAATGTCCCTTTCACCGGACGGTTTGTGCCCGGCCACGGGGCAATGACGGGGCACTGCCGGCAGATGGAGCACCTCCCGCAGCCGCCGGGACAGTCGGTACAAAATGCAATGTACAGCAAAGCTTTCTATGGTAAAAATGCAGTTTATGGCTAAGCTTTCTATGGTAAACAATACATTTATGGCTATGTTTTCTATGGTAAAAAATGCGGTTCATGGCTAAGCTTTCTATGGTAAAAAATACAGTTTATGGCTATGCTTTTTATAATAAAAAATGCAGTTTATGGCTATGCTTTCTGTGGTAGAAAATGCACTTTACGGCCATGCTTTCTATGGTAGAAAATTCAGCTTATGACTATGCTTTCTGCTGCTAAGACAGTGAGTGGATTACATGAAGCTATCCACACAAAGAATCAAGACTTGCATTAAAACACCTCTGGAATGGAGGAGAAAGTTAAAAAAAATATATAAAACCACGACATAGATCCCCCTCCTGTTAATTTCCCTCTACACTAATGTCCATGGAAGTGTTTCCCTTCTATTTCTCCGTAAAACAGCAAAAGGAATGCAGCTCCCTGCTGCAAGTGTTTTAGTAATCTCAGCTGGAGACATACAAAGTCCTGACTCCACGGCTTGGCAGGTAAAACTTTTACAGTTAATTTAAAAATGCATTGTTGCATGTTTAAAATCAAACACAGTGAAAAAAACTAATTTATTTTTACAATTCTTTTTCCAGGATCATTTTTAGTACCAGCTTAGACTAAAATATTTTTTTTCCGTGTTCCGTGTTTCTTCACTGCTGGACCAGCTTTCTTTTAAGTGCAACAATTCTCCCATGTCACTGCTCCTGTTGTGATTGTTTCATCCTGACTTTTTAACTGAGGTCAAGTGCATGTTTGATATTTCATACCTTCTCTGTCTAGACACTGTCCATAGTGTGCACTTCCAGAGGCACGGACTCCCATCTGAAAAGGCTTTTCTGTTGATTAATTTTAGCTTTCTTCACTCTGGGCTAATTATCAATGAAATCCTTTATATTGGGAACCATATAATAAGAACATTAATCCCCCAATCTTCGGTGGTCCTGGGCAACCATGCAAAAGAAGCATGCTACAAAAATCACATGCTTTGCTCTCTTTTTCAGCCTTGGCTTTAACCTTTAAATTTTCCATAATCACAAGTTATTCAGTCTTTCAGGCAACAATTCACTCATAAAACATGGATTGTGGACTGTTTCCCTGAAGGCCACACAGCATTGACAGACATACCCTAAAACCAGACACATTTCAGACACAGCCCAGCACCACCACAGAAGGAGCTGCATCCAAGAGTGCACCAAGGTTTGTAGGGAAAACACACTTGTGAATTCCTCACTCGTTTGAGTTGCTAATGCTTCTGTATTCAATTATGACTGCCTGGTTAATGACAGGGTTTCACAATGACTGGAACTGATAGGAATTCACATTTTACGAGGTTATTGTTTTGCTCTGCTGCGGGTCACTGAGAAACACTACTACCTACTATGTACGTGTATCAAGGAGGAGGCAGTAAAGATCAGCCACTACATCTTCGGCTTGTGTTTGGACGAGCAGCTTTCTGACGGAAGACTTAAACATGTTCTCTGTCATTTCAGGGCCCATAACTAAAAATCGCTCTTCTGCCTTAGTGCTCTACAAGAAAGATTTTAACAGCACTTGAAGATTTTGTCCAGTGTCTTTGAGTGTCACTAAAGCACAAAGACACAGTAAAGTGTTTCTAATCTCTCTGATAATGTGATTATGCCATGATAATCAGGCTCTTAAGAATTCCCACTGTTTCTTTTATAGTTTATGTGGATGGAAATCATGTTTTCTATGCTAAAACAAAGGACTTGCCTTCACTGCTAAAAAAGCAGCATTTTTCATCACTCAGAAGCACTCCCATGAACTGTTCCAAGATAAGAGCATTATAAAGAGCAGGCATAGTGTCCTGCAGGAGCAATTCCAGGGTAACAGCACAATGCAGACTCAGGTTTTACCAAAAGGTAAACGTAAAAAGCTCAGTACCAGGTGGAACTACTGTCTGACCACAAAGAGTTTACTTTGTGGTAAAAAGTGTTTCTCTTTACTGTGCTTTATCATGAGGATTGCCCTTACTTATTCACATGATAAAATGAATAAGACATCTCTTAGCAGTGACGACAAGCTTAAACATAAATTGTGGATTACATCAAACAAAAACTACAGTTAATCATTGGAGTTTCCTACTTTTAATCTTTAATGTCCAATATGTAGTCCAGTAGCCTGTAGAAAGGTCATCATAATTACTGCAAATAGGTAGTATAATCTCCCTATCCTGGCTGCATGACAATTGCCTTTAGTAAGAGGAAAATTATGGGCTGCTAGTAACACCAAGCAAGAACAAAGCCAATGAAATGACTGTGACTGGTGAATGTTTTCTCAAACGCCCATTTGAATTTCATATATTTGAAAAGGATGAGATGCCTGTCAGTAATGAATATGACGCTGATAAAAAATAGCATTACGTATTTCTTTACTTACACAGGGTGTTTCCATAGATCATTTTAGGGTTTTGACTAAGATTGTGTCACATGCTCAGCATGAATTACATGCATCTCTGTTACACACATACCCATTGCAAACCATTAAAAATACACAGCTGGCTCAGACATTCAGCTTCCCATTGCCAATGCGTGGTAAGCAAGAGGAAAAAATGGCTGGAACAGGAACCTCCCATTGCTTCTGAATCGCTATGCTGCAGAGAGTGGTAAAACCAAATAGCTCCAAAGTGTAATGTGATGGCAGTCTTGCAAGATGGAAAAGGTTCTGCAACACATACCTTCTTTCCTAGACCCTTTTAATTGATCTGCATCCCAGGGTGTCATGAACAAGGGTCAGTTCGGTGGGTAATGATGGGGCCTCTCTACTGCTACACAATCAAACACATCACAGTTTCTCTATTGTCCCTACCCCTTTTGCCAACTCTAATACCCCACATAAATTTTCGCCCACTGAAGCAAAGCTGTTACACATAGCATTGCAAATTCCAAACATTCTTCATTTCTTATTGCCCCTGTGAGCTTGGAGAATGAAGTGTAAACCTATTTGATTTGTCTATTTCATTTGTCACTGTGCAAAGGAACACACAGTGGTATGGAACCACAGTACGTCATTTATTTCAAGGACAAAAAACAAGGACATTCTTACTTAGGGAACAGCCCTACTGGCCTGACTCACTGTCAAATACCAGCTCAGTGATTCATCAACACAAAGGATACTGGGAACCACTAACTGTGATAAATCTAGGGGGTCTAATAACTAAACAGAAAATACTACTGATCAGGAAGGGCAGAACTGATCCCTACTTCTGTTAGCAAATTTGTAGACTGCCGTATTTCAAGTAACAGAGCACTATGTATTAATTTTCTAAGCAAAATTTTGTTCCTGTGTATGAAAAGAACAATTGAATTTAAAGATGCTCATGTTTCCTCAAACTAATGCATAGTTTCTTCTCCACAGAAATTCAGTGATCACATTTTTAAAAGGGTCTTAATTCACGCTCTATATTCCTTCATCCATTATCTCCCCCATAAACCATGTTTTATCGACACAAAAAATTACTAGTGAAAGATTTACTTCACAAGAAAATGTTTTGTCGGAAGCCTCTTATACTTGTTTGAGTACATTTAGGTAAAACAAATACCCAACTATTAACTCATTATGGACCTAAAAATGTATGTTCTTATATACTGTAAGCAGAATCTCACCTTAAACTTTAAAGACAGGTCTACGTAACTGATTCCCATGCTGTACGAGTCACACTCAACTCGGATGAGTGTCTGTCAGTGACTTACCAGTGCAAGGCAGCCAGGTCTGTCTGTGAGCAGCACCACCCTGGGCCAACCACTTGCACTTTCTACCTCCATTTCCTCCCTTCTCCTCCTTGGTGCGCTCTGCCTTCACAGCAGAATTCCTGTGGCAGTGGTTATCTCTGGCCAGACAGACAGTGACTAGCACAAGAGAGTCCTGGGCTCCACTGGGGCCCCACGGTTCTACTGTAATAACAATAATTACTGATGAAAACCTCTTCGCTGTTTTCCTGAATTACAGGTCAGGTATCCAGTGCCCTGCTTACATTCCAGAGTAAGTAATTATTCTCCCTACTGAAAAACGCTTTGTACTTTTAAAGAAAATTGTTCTTCAGTTTTTCTTCTAAAAACCTGGGGAAAGTCATGTTCAAAGTGGCTTCTTTATTTACGTCATAGAGTTTACTGTTCCTCTACTAAGCTTTTTACCCCCACACAGCATGAGATGAATACACAAAACTGGATATACACAGAGAAATAATGGACTAAAAAAAATCCTGCACAACAATCCTGCTTCATTCAGCAACTTCCATCTCATAGTTTGGTTTTTCCTTTTTTTGGTTCTCTGTTCTTTAAGGAAGGATACTAGGGTCATCATTTTTTAAAATTTAAGAAAATGGACAATTTCTCCCTGTACCTTGTGAAACACTTCAGTATCACAGCGCCTTTCAGAAGTTTTCTGTTTAGGAGAAGCAGTGCTTGGCATGTTCACCCTGCCGACTGCCAAGGCCGCTCTGGTCATCTCAGGAGCAATCTTTTAATATAGTAATGAGCAACCACAGGCTGGTTCGCATAACAATTTCCAATTTTAGTTCATGTGATAAACTCCATTTTCAAAAAACACTTGTTATTTCCACTGAGCCAGACGAGACGACTGAAAGTAGAGGATCTAGCTGCTAAAACAATGTGTGCATATATACATATCATTTTATACTTTATTTCTTCACTTTTTAAAAAAATTAATGAAACTTGATTTGATAAATCATTTGATGAATCCTATACCTCAGTAACAAAGTTGCAATAGATGGTTTACGACATTATAAATATAAACCTGCATATGAACCTAGAAAATTCTTCTAAAAATCTTTATTTTCAAATTGGGTATTTAAATCTACGAAAATTTTGTTCCTTAGAATGCTACATTTCAATTCCAAAACTTTCATGAACATCCTGATCCAATCAATTCCACATAATTGCTATTTATTTCTATTTATAACACACAAAGAGACCACATACTGTCATCTTTTTCCCGGCCATGGATGATGCTAGGAGTGACTCAGTATTAACTTAAAATCGAATAATTAATTCAATTTTATACTCCGTGACTTTTGAAGCAACTACGAAAAAAGTACGAAAGCAAAAAAGGATGACTAACTCTGATTGCTTTTTTGCTTTGATGTTCTGAAATGTCCAAGTTAGATAAGAAAGTGCATGTGGAAAGGCTCCAGGCCCCAGAGAACACAGATAACATGAAAGTCAGTGAAAGCCCCTTGTGGGCTGTAACATCTGTGTGAGGGATGCAACAGTGAGGCAACAGCCTTCCTGCCCTGTGCTCCAGAGAGGATCCACGGGTAACACTGAGCACCACACTAACGATGAGCACTACAGAAACTGCAAGATTTCACTCATGGGGATCTTTTAAAATGAAGAATGAGCAGCAGGATTTATGAAGCACAGGGATTACTTACGTTGTGTTTAAAATAAATGAATAGCCAACATACGAAAGCTATGAGTTAAAGCATATTTTTAAGGAGCTACGCTATACATTTGAATTACATTTACTTGCCTTTTTCATGATCATCAGTCAGAATTCCGCTTTTTTTTTTTCAGTAACAACAGCACGAAGCATCACACTGATGAATTGTGCCCCGGAGTATCATGGCAAGGGAGGTGATCACCCCTGAAGCCCCAGCTTACCCACTGTTTGTTTAAGCTAATTGCTCATGAGGTTCAGGTGATACCTGGCCATCTGAGATGAAATTCTTGCTACTTGATACAGCAAAAGCTTTGTTTGCTAGCTTGACTGATACCTTTAGGGCCTTTTTGTGTTTTAAACTGGCAGGGAAGCGCTAGGTTCATACACAAATGGGGAGAATTCATGCAGACAGCAGAGGAGACAACAGGCACTCCTGAAATCACACGCATGTTTAAGCCTGACTTAAAGGCAACTGAGGAAATGAGGCATGAATGAGGAGGTAACATAGGCAGGAACCACTCCTACACCTCATGGAGCTCTGGCACCACATTACACTCATCAACATTCCAAAAAATAGGGCTTGTTTGAAAGATTGGATTACTCAATTTTGAAATCTTAGCAAAAATGTTGAAGCAAGTGAGATCTAACTGACTTCAATTTATTTATGAACCAAGCATTTTTTTATTTAACAAAAGAGAGTAGTACAGCCAAAAGTTTGAATGGTTTATGAGATTTTATGGTCTTTTGCAACGTCAGTTCATCTTCTCTCCCTCAAGCCTTCAGTGCCTAATCTCTAAAAAATGTTTTAGAAAGCCTTTACAGTTCCCCGACCTGTTCACATAGGACAGCAGCTGTCATAACATTTTCCTGCCCTTAACTGAGGGAAGAGAACTTCTGAGTACTGTGTACATCTCTTGACAGCAGCACAAAACCAGCACTGAATTTTAGTATAAAAGAATTAGTTATTTCAGAAGTCGTTTCTCTAAGACTTCTTTCCATTTTCCTGATGGCTGTACAGGAAGTGGACAAGGTAGCATATTCAAAGCATTTTACACACACAGAATTACACACACAGAATATTATGAGTTGGAAGGGACCCACAAGGATCATCTAGTCCAACTCACCATCTAACACCCGTACAGATCCGAAAGCACATCCCAGAGTGGTAAACACAAACCTAGTTCCCTCACAGTGTAGCAGGCCACTCTGGGCCAGAAGGGACCCAGGATCATCCAGCCCTGCATCCCCCAGCTAGACCATGTCACTGAGCTCCTCATCGAGTCTTCTCTTAAACACGTCCAGGGACGGTGACTCCACCACCTCCCTGGGCAGTCCATTCCAATGTGCAATCACTCTCTCTGTGAATGCACACAAGTGCATGGGGAGAGCGTGGCAGTGGAAATGACCCAAAACAGGAGACAGGTGGAATGAAACTTAACTCATTACTGAGAAGGTATCACACTAATCATAGATATTGGACAAGTCCCTTGGGGAAAACAGATGTTGAATCATAGTAACTTCATGGGCATGGACTGCTGCCCACAAAACCACAGCTTCTGACTCTCCTTGAGATACATGCAATGTTGTGTTATTTTTCCCTTCCGTGTATTCCTAGCACTCCACAGAACAAACCAAAAAAGCCCAACGTGTTTTTAAAGAACCGTTTAAGTGAACAGTGACAATGAACTTGCTCTCTCCCCCTCTGGCTGGCATTTCCAAGCTGCCTTCCACAAGGACTCAAGCGACAGAAGATTCATTGTTGCAAAAAAATGTTGTCAGTAGAAAATTAGCCGTATTAAGTAGTGTACTGAACAAGTGAAATCTTGCCAGTGTCAGGCCTGTTAAGACTATTAAAGGGACATTGTATCTGGGATGGCAGAGAGGGTTCAGCCACATGGTGAAGCCAAACAGACTCCAAACCTCCACAGGATCTGCTGTGCCCAGATCTGTTAATTTGCTCTGGGCTCCTCTCCAGTTCTTTCTTTTATAAGAAACCCATTTTTAAAATTTTTTACTCCGCCTGTGAGCAAAGGCTGTGAAAAGGTGGTGTTTCCTCAGAGACAGAACAGGGATGTGGGCAAGCAGTAGATCCAGCAGGAGACTGCCCATAAGAGCATCTTTCTCATGAAGTTTTTCCTTAGCAGCTAAGAAGGTTTGGGCTTCCCTGTTGCACTGAAGGACAGGACCACTGATTGTCACGTCCCACACACTCCCTGCCTATGGGAACCCTGGCCATGCATAGAGAAAGGGGCAGGAGGAACGGCACATCTCAGTGTGCACCTCACCCTTCCACACCCAGAATTCTCTGTCCATCCGCTCCAGCCTCCACCAAAGATTCTGAAATGGAAGACTGAGACACGAATAAGGAAATGAAGAAAGGAAGGGAACAGGGAATTGGCAAAGTCCATTGGCTCACAATTTCTAATACGTTTCCTACCTTACAGTATCTACATTTGACTACTTTTCTCTTTCTGCCTGGGAACTGGAAATCAAGCACAGCCAAGATACATCCTGCTTGGCTGATAATGCAGCGATAAGAAGGTAACTCAGAGATTACTAAAACACCCAGAAGCACAACTCAGAAAAGGAGCTATGGAAGCCACTTCTGCTCTGGTTGATACATTTCCATTCCCCTCATGCTGTGTGAACAGAGGGTCCTCTTGTACCAGAACTTCCCCAAACATGACATTCAACCCGTAAAGAAAGGAATAAGGATTTAACAGCTTGCCTTCACAAAAATTGCTCAACCTTTTCTCATTACTTTTTGCCTACAGCAGATATTCTAGTTTGCAAGGTGTCCGCTCATATCAGAGTGTTACTTGTGGTACTGCATCTTGCAATAAATTCAATATTGAGGTGACTTCGTTGCAGCCACTACTTAATATGTACTAACTAAAGTAACAGATTTCTTCTAACATTTGGAATAAAACATAGCTGTGGTTTTTTAGGTGGTAATAATATGATAATGAAATAAAAAATTTCAATCATTGTCCTTGTGTTCTCTGTTTTTGAAGAATGTAAAGTGAGTCATTAGAATAGGAACAACAGAGATTTGGATCACAAGCATAACATTGTTATTCTAAAAGCAGATTTAAATGCCTGTATCCATTTGTGCCTTTAGGAGTTTCTCTCAATTTGTCTCAAATTCCTGAGAATGAAAGCTTGTAAAATGCTAAGATAACTGAATTTGAAATCTGAACTTTTCCTCTAACTTAGCTTGCAATCCCAGTGGCAGCCTAACCTATTCTGGACGAAGATCTTACGACTGCTTTTTTGGCTCATTTTTATCATAGTAGACTTGCTCTATTTTTTTTCTGATCTAATTATTCTATTAAATTTCACTGTTACACAGAAAACATGTATCTATAAATTGCTACAAGTTAAGCAATGTTCCAGAAAAACAATCTTGTATTATTTCCTTTGTTCTTACTGATGTATTACTTATGTCCCTTCCCTTGTCCAATATCCGGTCTTTGAGCCACATATTGCAACCAAATTAGTACTTAGTACAATGTAATTCTGAAAGCAAGTCTGAACCTGGCATCTGATCTATGCAGCAAGACTAGCTCTAAGTCCTACTGCCATATCATGTATTAACATTTATCATCTAGTGAATAAAGTAGCCCTTATTTTAGAAAAGAAAAAAACCACAAAACAAACAACAACAAGAAAGCCCTCCCTCCCCATTAAAAAAAAAATCCATTTTAATCACCAGCCCATGTTCCACATGCTAAACATTCTGTTTACAAGGGAGAAACACAGCAAAACTTCTCATTATCCTCTAAGGTCACTGAGCCCCAAAGGATGCTTCTAGTTAGAAAGGCAGGCAGGGAAAGTAGGCCATGCACAGATCTGGCCAGTACGGGGTCAGCAGTGAACAATAGATTCCCTGCAAGCAGTTTCCCCTACATTTTGCCTCCCATAGCCTTCCCAGCATGTTCCTGGCACTTCAGAAAGGTCTGAGCAGCTTTTCTTGCACGAGGTTCTGCTAAAAACAAAATTATCTGTTGGACCAGACAATATTAGTCAAGATTTAAAACTCAGATGGAAACCATCTTAAGCTTATTTTTAAAGGAAAAAATGGGGTCTGTGAACTCTCATCTACACATTGCTTGGAAACACACGGACCAAAGCAGGAGTGGGGAGTTGTAGAGGCCTGCAAATCTACAGACATTTAGTGAAGTTCTAGTTATCTCTAGAGGCTTAGGCAGAGCAGGTCCAGGCAAAATTTTATTGCAGTGCCTGATAACGAAGCGTCAGTCAGTCAGTGGCTGGTTTACTGGGCAGTGTCAGAGAATAAACTGCAATTAGTTAAAATAACTTCAAGCCAAAGTCTGAGAGAGAAAAATAATAGAGGATTTTTTTATTTTCCTATATTACTGTTGCATATTGATCAAGATAAGGACAGAAATGAACTTTTCACCTACTTGAATTCCCACTGGCTAAGGTATATAGAATAAATGATTAAATCCAATGTTGCTTGTCATCACATAAATTGTATGTTTAAGTCCTTGGACATTTACTACGTGGCTGTATTAACACTCCAAAAAGCTTCATTCATTTGTTGGTATAAACCACACTTCCAGTCTGCTTAATCTTTGACAGACAGGTCTCATTGTCCCCAAAATCCCTTGCTACACAATACAACAAAGACCTAAATGGCTCTGTAGGCCTGCTCTGCTACCCACACTGCTCTGCGCTTCCTGCCCATATATCCCTGGAATTCATGACCATGCAGATTACTAAACTACACACTAGGCCAGGGATTAAGCATGGCTCTTTGTATGGGAGCATCTGAGGTCTGGAAGAAGATTTTACCTGTCACGGTCTGTGCTCACTGGGCCTTGATGAGAGGCAGAAGGAAGCAGCGCTGCAGAAGATCACAAACACTGGTGTGTGATAATCAGCGATCTGTGTATGATGACAGGATAACCTGACTGCTGCTGTCCTGTGCACAGGTCTCAGCAGCTTTAGACAGACAATGACCAGCCTGCTGTTTCCAAATCAGATGAGCAGCTTCTTCCTCCTTAAAATAAAAGGTGAAAACATTCCCTGTTCTGACACGCAGCCAGCGAGAAAGTGGCCTTCACTGTACCAAGAAGAACTGGAATGTCCAAGGGTTAGGAATGTATCCTGCAGCTAAGCAAACATGCCAACAAGACGTGGGGAAGAGTATGGTAGCTCACCAGTTGTTTTAATTTAGCTGCTAATCAAAGATGTTGATTGTTTTCAGAATACATAGAATGACATAGAAATTAACAGAAATAAAAAAATACAACTGAGAAAAAAACCCATGAAATAACAGCATAAATTTAAACACCTTAAGGATAGAGTGCCTTTTATCTACTGCTTGATGTCTAAAGACTGAGAAGAGTAGACTTGATCCCATTGTGACTTACAGATGGCTGGCAACTCCAAGCTTTGGTTGAGTCTGTTTAGCAGTTCAGAAGTTAAAGAATTACTGTGGCCAGGACAATACAATGGTGGAAATCAGGAAAAGTCTGCAGAGAGACAGCACACTTTACAAAAACAAGTTATTTGACCTTTTTTTTTTTTTTTGAGATAGTAGGTGTTATCATCTGGTTTGGTTTCCTTCTCCTTGCATACATATTCTTCATTTCTAACCACAACTACTGAAATCTCCCAGTTTTTATTAGTTTGTTGATTTAGCCACACTGGTCTGAAAGATGATACTGCACTTCTCATGGTATTTTGCGCTCACTTGGAGTGCAGTAACTGACAGGCATTATCTAAGTTCACAGCATAGTCACTTCTGTGGGTTGGTTTCAGACAGCAAACTCTGCTAAAAAACAACAAATATGGACCACAATACAGTGATGCTTTGGTTCAACATCATCCTATTACATCAAAGAGTAGTGTTACTACATGCCAACATGATGACATGTCATTTCAGAGGAACCAAAACGGTCTCAGATCTGCAAATAGCCTTCTAGCAGCTCATAAAAAATTGCAACCCCCCCGAAACCCTGGGAGAACAAGCACTGGAAGCGGATCTGGTCTGCACAGACTCAGGAGGACTCTTTGGAAGTTGCTGCCAGAGCTCCTTTTGCAGCCAGAACAGCCACTGTTGAGCTACACAAACTACTCTAAGCCCTTTCCCTAGAGCCATCAGCTAGGGAACAACCGCTAGACTGCTGTTTGAGAAAAATAAGCAAAGCATACTTGAAATGAATAGAGAAAAAGGAATCCTCTATTGATCACTGCTACAAACCAGCTTTGTATTTCCTTGTTCCTGAAGTGACTCCAATTTCAGTTAAACCACAGCTAGCTGCAGCAATGTCTTTCCATAGGGCATTTTTTAAAGCCTCACACCATGATGCATTTGCCCTCAGCCCCACACACGCACACAGCGTGGCTGTCCACCTTCAGTCTGCAGCACACACTGAAGAGTCCCATGCAAGGCAAACCCACTAAAGTCAACAAACAGTCTTACATTTAGGATATGGTGAAGTGTCTCAACTTGTGACAAGGAAACTGACTGGGTCCTTGTTTCCCACATGGAACTAAGCAGTGAGGATGTGCATCAGAGACTCTTCCAGTTGGTTATTATGTGAGTCCGGTGACTTTGATCTGACTACTGCTCCAAATGGCAAAGCCAAGAAACAGACACACAAATGCTGAGTGGCAGTTCCACAGGTGGTCATGGGAAAGGCAGGCTGCAGAGCCTGGAATTCATTTATCCAGCTCTCACACATACCATGCCCAAGCACAGCATTTGCACCTTGAAGACTTGGATTTTACTTGAGTCTCAAAAGCTGCATCATCTTCTCTTTGCTTTCCAGAAGCAACATTTTTCTATTGACAGTATCAAAGCTCTTATCAGTCAACTGGAGTAACAGCTATTATATCCTGGCAAAGTGAAATTTAACCACCCAGAACCTTTGTCTTTGCTGAACAAATAAAAGAAAAAAATTTTTTCCTCGTCTTCATGTTACTGAATGCAATATCAAGCGTGGAATAAATCTGACTTTTCTTCTTCAGATTACGATTTACCAGTATCAAATCAGCATTACTTATTTTAATGGCAGTTTTTTTCCATCACTACATCACTCTAACGCTAACAGCTGATGCTGTATTTGTTGAAGAAACAACTCACTATTAACACCAACTATTTTCCTTCAAGTCTAGCAAACATCTCTGAAAGCAAGAGAGAATGGATACTTCTTAATTTAGCACTTAGCAGGGCAGAGCCCTGAAAGACACCACAATCCTGAAGATATCTTGTACCACTGACTGTAAGTCTAAATTAAGTTGTCTGCATACATTCAACCATCCAATAAGGGCCAAACTAGTGATCTATCTTCTATAAATCAAACAAAAGAATGCTAAAACTTTATTTATGCTGTAATGATTGGAAATAGGACTTTCCACAGAGTCATGTGGTGTTTTTGTGACTCCTTAAATCCCCAGGCTCTGAGAGTACATGCACCTAGTCAGGTGTGGCAGCTCCACTCCAAGCCTAGAGTCAGCTCCAGGGCAGAGACATTGAAACTTACTGCCTAAATCAGACTGTACCACCCTCATCTCAGACCCTTGCTATAGCTCTGGCTCCTTATGTCTTATCCTTAAAACATTGCTTGCATGTATACTGAGAATGTTTTATTTAGTTACATTAAAGTCCATTAAATGGATGTTTAAACATCCCTATTATGTCTACAGTGAACACTAAATCCAAAGGCTTCACATTTTAAGACCGATGGATGAAAACCCAGATCTGCCCTAGTGTCCAGATACAGCTTGGGATCATTCCATGGTTTTGTCTCAGCAGTGTGCTTTTTTGAAAAAGTCAGGACATTTCATGCTTAGAAGAAAGGTCCTTTGGTGCAAGACTTTGTATAAACAATAAAAAAGTACAACTTACCCTGATGTGTAACTGAGGCCCCAGGCCCTGCTGTACTATAAATATTGAAAACAATCATCAGACCAAAGAAACCAGAGTCTTTTCACAAATGCTCCTTTCAAAAACTGATCCAGTTGGATAGTGTCTTCCAATTTTTCTGGAAATAGTGTCTTACCTCCCACACTAACAGCTGTTACAGGACAGATATATTTCTAATTAACTGGAATAAATTGATTCCTCTACAGAAATGGTAAAATAAATCTCTGTAATACATTTAGTAGCATGCAAGTTCAATGCAAGGAAAAAGTAATTGATTGAAACAAGATCCCTTCCAAAATTAAATTTTCTGGTCAGGTTTCAACACATAAGTATTGAGAAAATCCAATATTTTTCCACCGATATATCAAGAAAATAGTATCTCAAGCAGTACCTTGCATGGCAAGAACTTCAGAAATTAAACTAAGACAATTTGTAAATATACTTTTTGTTTAGTCTGGAGTACAAATTTTAAAAAGCACATACAACTCTTAAATCCTATCCAAACAAACTCGGGGACAAAGTAGATTTTAGGAGTACACACCTAGAAACTGTAGGGTTTGTTTACTTCCAAAACTTCTGCAAAATATTTGGAAATTAATTTAAACATAGGAAGCATTAGCTCAGAATCACCAGAAAAAAGCAAAGCACATTATTAGTCATAACCACATTTCATTATTTCTTCAACTTGCAAGAATAAGGTTCCTTTACTCCTGTAATACAGTGGTTAAAATATTAACTCCTGTAGAGCTGAAATGAGATCAAATGCTATACGCTCAGCAAAAATTAGTAAAACCTACTAGTTCTGACAAGTAGTGCCTGGTATGGTTTTTGGAAAGCCTCCAGAGTGTGTAACTTGAATAGCTAGTTGTGCTTAGCAGGGAGTTTCTGATATGCAGTGGCATTTAGAAACAAGGGGCATTAGATTTTAGAAGCGTGTATATTTGTTCAGAGACCATTTATATTGAAAGCTGCCACTACTCCAGGCCACTACACTCAAGAGAAACAGTTTATGTTCTTTTAAGTTCACCTCTCATAGTGCAATAAGCAGATATTTGCTGGAGGTAAGTGATGATCAGATAAGATCTTGCTAGATTGGCAAAATGACTGGACAGCAGCAACAGTTGCAGTGTTGTACAGACTGAGCAGGATGGGAGGGCACGCTAAAAAATACCGGCCATGGCTTAAAGCTGGTGCTCCCCCATCTCTCTAATAAAATGCCCCATCTAACATTACTACACATAAATAACTGGCTTTCACTTGGATTAGCTATAGCTTTCATTCTACAAGTGAAGCTTTTAATCACACTTCTGTAGTTTAAAGAACATCAAGGGGTTTATATGTTTCTTCCAAGTAACACAACTCTTAAATTCACAGGCAATCAGTATCGCAACATTAAGAACCTGAATTATCCTCTACAAAGTAAGTTTGCAGTAGATTTTTCTGCTTAGACAGTCAAACTGTTTTCACCTCAGTCTGTGCTTCTGGATACCAGATTACATATGTACAGCCACACCTGAAGACAGAAAGTAAAGGTAGATCTATCACCTAAAAGGATGCTTTACACAGCCAGCACATTTGAAACACTGTGATCCAAGATTACATTAACTTCTAGATATTTTTGCTTAAATCTAGAGTAGACACTGAAGTTGGCCAAGTGACTTCTTAATCGTAGCAACTGGTTTTCACTAATGTAAGGAACAGACCTTCACCAAAGCTAAATCAGGGAAAACTGGTATTTCTCTGACATTTCTGACGCCTATCTGAGAAGTGTAGCAGAACCAAAGTGAAATCATGACCTGGTATTCATCAATATTTTGTTGTTCACAATTTTAGAAATGTACTTCTAGAACTGGTACTTCTCCATTTAAAACTCTCCCACATATACTCAGTAATTCAGTAAGATCTTAATCTTTAATTCGCAAAGTTGAAGCAAACTTTTCTTAAGACCTCATTACACCCAGGTGTTCTGGATCTTCCCAATTCAACTATAGTATGAGGTGCAAAGTAAACAGTCTGGCCTGTGGATAAATATTTATTAAGATGCTTGTGTCTGGAGCAAAATGCAGCTAACTTAGTGTTCCCTCCTTATAATGTAAACAGATTAGTTGCATGACACAGTGTTAGTATAAACCTTCCTCGACTATAAACATTTGCTGATGTATTTCACCAATAACATAATGTATGGGAAGGGAGGAAGGATTTACTCTAAAAGAGTGCATGTGGATAAAGTCCAACTTCACAGCCTCCCCTCACCTGATGGTGGCTTTTCCTGAAGAATCTCGAGAAGTTTCCTGTGCAACATATGCTCCTTTCCACTGGCAAAGAGGAACATGACCCCATATAAACATCAATGGCAGATGCTGTTGTGCTTCATGTATCCCACACAAAACAGATGCTACCACACTGATGCTACTCTGCTTGCTGCAGGACTGTCTCAGTCACTAAAATCATGGACCTGCAAGTCAGATCTTTTAAAATAAAATTACTTCAAACATGTTTGCTAAGTGTCTCAAGAAAAGTTTGAAGAACTGATCTTGAAGATGACTGGCACCACAGGCACTCGTGGGTCACTCTTCTCTCAGAAGAAATGAAATAGTTATGCCTCTCACAGCAGAAAAATCAATTACTATATTAAAGGATCCAGATCCTCCTCGGTACAAGAAACTCAATTCTATTCAATTTCAGAACCTTTCTTAGAGGGTTGTGAAAAATCTCAGCCTAAAGTCACAACAAGTATTTGCTAAAGACAATTCATATGGGACCAAGAGCAACCAAATATTTTTGGGTCTTAAAAATGTCCTATTTTATCCCAGAAAGAACTTAAAATTCCTGGGTTACTCTCTTTTGGAAAAAGACTTCCAAAAGGTGAGTGGTGACACATTTCCTCGCCCATCTCTTGTATGAAAAGTATTCACAGATTTCACAGATTTCACAGATTATTGTGAGTTGGAAGGGACCCACAAGGATCATCGAGTCCAACTCTTAAACCACACCACTGTCTACCGGGCGGGAATCGAACCCTGGTCTCCCGCATGGCAGGCGGGGACACTCACCACTGTACTAAAGTGGATTCATATTCAGCAAAATCTGCATATTTTTGTGTGGCCTTGTGATGAGACAGGATGAAGACAGTTATTCTCTCAGAGCTTTTGCATACAAGTTTTCATATGCCAAATCCAGTAATATATTAAAACCACATTGCCCACAATGCTTCTTAATTCATCAAAGACTGAAGAGAAGCAGCTTCTTTACAGGGGGTATTTCTATTGCTGTTGAGGGAATGGAAAAGCAGCTACAAATTCCATGGAAGTATAAAAGTCTCCATAACTCTTCTGTTCACAGTTTATTTTACATCTATTCTCAGACCAACATTTTCACACATAAAATAAGTATATGAGAAATAATTTAAACCCTTTGTTGAAGTGTATCAACTCACATTTAATAATACGATCATTTGCCATTCAAAAAGCCAGATTTTGACTGTGTATGCCCATGATTCAGCTCAGTTTCTAATGTCAGGCCAAAACCAGAAATTATAGACTCATTGAGAACTGCAGTTCCCTTTTTACTAACAGAATTTCCATCCTCAAACAGGGCCGGGCTCCTCTCTGAGCTAAACTCCAACGACATGCTCTGCCACTTTGAGTAGCAAACTTACAAGATAGATCAACATTGTATTTCACAGAATCACAGAATTAACTAGGTTGGAAAAGACCTTTGAGATCACCAAGTCCAACCTGATTCAAGTTGAAACCTGCACTTTGCTGGAACCCAAGCAGGCAGATGCAGGTGCCTGTTGCTGTAGGTGTCAGGTAAGCTGGGCTCACACCAAATGAAAACCCCACACTTGCTCCCATGCAGCTTGGAAGGGATGGGTTCACGTTCCTACCCTGAGCCATGACACTCAACATCCCTTCCAGTTCCATAGTAAAACCGGTGCAGGAATGAAAGCAGCTGCCCCTCTCTCAAAGCCAGGAAATGAGAAACGATGGGAGTTGGGAGCTACCTGTACTCCTGGAGACCTTCCCACAGCTGTGCAAGTCACTGCCTTGGGGAGTCCCTGACCTGCCCTCCTGAACACAACCCAGACAGCCCGAGGACAAACAGCTGAAACCAGCAATCCATGGAAATGGAAACAGTGACAGAAACAAAACTACTTTCCCAAGGTCATTTTGCCAGGTCATCTAAGATTTTTAAGGCCATAGTCTGAAGCACTGGAAGCAATCCCTATATTAACATAGCTGGCTACCAAGATAATAACCACAGCTGTACTATTAACAATGTGAAAATTGACCATTGCCTTCTTTTTAGTGTCTTCATAATTATCAAATAGAGAATTATGATACCTGTTTATGCTCATGTAATTACTAGGCAAAAGCCAGTTGTACTACACACTTTTCAATATATAATAAAAAAGTGATTTTAAAAAAATCCTACAAACAAGGCATTAGACTTCAAGTCAAATATTTTTAATCTATTAGGTTTTACTCATAAGTAAGCCCAAGGTAGAAAGAGGAAATGTGAACCAAATGCTGAACTTCTTAGTAAAGCCTAAGTTTAAAAAATTAATTATGTATATGCCAGACGGTTCTTATCAGAGGTAAGTCACTATTCCTTAAGATCCTTTATTTTTGTTTGTCAGTTATTTGTGTCTATGTGCAGTTAAAACAGAGGAAACTTAATTAAGTGCAGGATTATTTAACAAGGATGTTATTTTTTTAAATGAAACACACTCCCACTTCAATTTCCCATGTGCCAAGAGATGTATTTACTGAAAAAGTGTAAGATGGAAGGAAAGGAAAGAATTGAAGACTTTGTGCAAACTGCATTTTCCTCTGCAAGCGTTTAAACACTGAAACATAATCAAAACGGGTACAATAAGCACAACAATTGCTCAAAAGTTGTTAAGACATTTTATGAAATAAGAATAAAAATCCCAGACTCATTTTGCAAGAGCAAGAAAACCACTTTAAACACTTCTGATGAGGCACTGCAAGTGACAGCCTGGGAACATGGCAGAATTGTGCTGCCCAAAGGGGAGGTCTGGAAAACATCACAGATCTGGAAGTTTCAAAGAAGACCTTTACACAAAACAGGAGGATCATTCAAGCTTCATCACCCTTGAGGGATACACAGGAGTACCTAAGACAGGAAAAATCCCAGTGTTCCTCCCTTCTCCCTGTCCATTCTGGTGTCTCCATGTGCTGAAGAGAAAAATCTTCACCTCTTTAGAGTAATTGAACGGATCAAAAACTCAACATCAGGATTTTGCTTGGGTTTCTAGTAGCCAGCTCCCAGAGCCTCCTCCCAGGGTAATACCCGGCACTGGAACTCAGGGAAGTTGATAGGCATCGTTCGGAAATGGTCACAATTGAGTATCATTTACAAAATAAAGTCTTCATTTTGCAAAGGAGATTGGGTTTACAGCTACAACATCCTGACAACAGTACATGGAGCATTCACACAGCTTCTTGAAACAAGTGTGAAGAAGGAGGTATTTCCCTTGAAACCCCTTCCCTTACACAAATGTCACATAAAATTCAGAGAAATTGTTATTTGAACAGTCATGCTTTAAAGCAAATTGCTATCAGGCTTCTAAGATTTGAAAACTAAAATCCTGGCCTCCTTACACGTGTTGGGAAACCCTTCAGTAACACCAATGGAACCCAGATTTCCTCTTCAGTATGAAGAGTTGATGTGTATCACTTGCCCAGTACAACAAAAGCATGTGACAGAGCCCAGGCACTGCTTAGAGCAGATACTGTCGTAGGAAACGAAATAAATGTGAAGGCACCTAAATGTGGTACATCCAACACATGCTTCTGCAAGAAAAAATAATGCAGAATATAGCAGCTATATAAACTCTGTGAAGGAAACCCTGACTATATTTTGTTACCCAGTAACAAAATAAAAAAGCCCCCCAAAAAACAAACAAAAAACCCCCCCAAAAATAAAGCCATTGTAAGCAGAACTACTATTTACCCAAATGTTCTCAGGAGTCACTGCACATTCCAGCTGATAAAAGAGAAAGGAATGGTTAGACTAGATTAGTTCAGGTTTTAGTCCTGATGTTAGAAAAACAAGTGAAGTTTAATTACTTCACTGCTCTGGAAAAAGTCTGGAGATAACACTTATGTCATTTATTGTTTCATGAGAAAACATTAAATCTCAGGAAAATTTCCTTTAATGTCCCAGGAACACTGATCCAAGCCTGCAAGAAACCACTGGGTATCCCATTGCTAGTTTTGTAATGCTTTTGGATTTACAGCTCAAGTGCAGCTGGAGTTATACAGGGAATGACCATCTGCTGCCTTGATTTTGCATGCAGCCTTTATTTCTTTATTTTGAATGTGCTGTGAGACAAGCTGGGCTATATTTCCACTCTTAAGGATCTTCCAAAGGTTTACATCCTACAAAAACATTTTGTACTGTTAGCAAGATATTCCCTAATTAAAACGAGACAAGACAACCTCTTCTGCCATCTTCTCTTTTAAATGTCTCTGTGTTTGGAGACAAAATTTTTTCCAGAAGAACAGATTAACTATGCACTGTGATCCACAGGAAGGGCTGAGGGTAAACACTGCCCCAAATCATTGGGAACCAGGATATTGTACATGTCCCAGGAAGTATCTGTCAAAGTTGTAACTCCTGCACTTCTGAGAGTGATGTCATTGTTCATCAATCCAAACCAGTCATCACAGCAGTTAAGAGTTCAAGGTACAAATAATAAATTAATTATAAACAACATAACAAACATCCACTTTACTAAACAGGATTATTTATGAGCAGAACAAATCTGGTGCTGAGGATGATTTGTCACAGTGCTAAAACATACCCCAGCTTCACGAGCAGGTGAACAGGACACAGCCCAGCTTTTTAAATTACTTTTGGCAACACTCTGCTGTTTAATTTTCAAAAGACAAAAAAAAAATCTTTCAAAAAATCAGATATCCCTTTCTTGTTACAATTCACATCTTGCTTTCGAGTTTTCTGTGTCAGCAATTCCACAGCAGATCAAAGAGCATGTAACATGTCACCCATCCAATCAGCTTACCATTAGATAGCTGTGCAAATATGCTTGTTCTATCTAACGGATTTACGACTTACTAGAGAGCAACAGCTAAAATGCCCCTAATCAACAGCTTAAAAGGAGGACACTGGCAAACACTTGAGTATTCCTATTTTTGCAGAATTAGGTCAAGGGAAAGGCTGGTACTCCTATTTTTCTTGTTTTACCAGCATCTCCTTTTTGATGCTTGGGAATGTTCATACAGGACCTTTTGGAAACTGCCATTTTCCCCTCAGCCATTCTGCACTCTCATGCCCACATATAACCACTATGTTTTGTTATTTGGATGCTCCTTTATTTGGCAAAAAAAGAACCACCCTTCCCCCTCCTTTTTTTCATTTCCTTCACCATGAAGCCTTTAGTTTAGAAAGTCAGCCCTACCACTTTCCTGGACACAAACAAACATAAATGTTCCTCATTCATGGGGAAACAGCTTCTCCCACTACTCCTTGCCCATCACTGATGAACAAGATACAGTCTCCTGAAATCCCTGATCTCCTGTCAGGAAAAGCTGTGATTCACACCAAAACTAGTGCACAGATTTCCCAGAAAGCAGGCATTGACAGCCTTGGAGACCCACGCATTCAGCTTTACTTCCAACTAATTTGCTCTACAGCCTCTTTTACCACTACAAACACAGTTTTGCCTGGTTAACCGCCTGCATTGTGTGCTCTAGCTGGCTGCAGGCTCCATGACTGGCGTACTTCCTGCCTATCTGTTGCCTAATTAAGTTTGCTTTGTAGTAATCCCTGCTGTGGGCTGTTTTCCTGGCTCATGAATTGGCTAACCTGACTGTCGGCCAAATCTCCTCCAAGTGGCCCTTGCTCAGAGATTGGTTCTGTGATCTTTCCGTTTCCGAGGCTGACTTACTCGAGAGATCACACTGAATATCTCAGTCACACCTTTCACTTACCGCCCATGGAAACTCTTTAAAAAAGACGCTTGTTTCTGCAAAGGGCATCTCTTCTCATTTTAAGAAGCTTAAAAAAAATAATTAGTACCAGGAATATTCTGAAGCAATCACACTTAGTTAGAAGATGGGCAAGTTTTGGAATGGGATGAGAGGAGAGAGGCACGAAGGAAATGAGGCATTTAAGAGAACTCAACCCAGAGAAAAAGGCAAATAAGACAGTTTAAATGACAAATACCATACACAAATTATATAGAATGTTATGGAAGAAAAAAACCAATTGGGTAATTTCAAGGCAGGATATAAGCTACCCCTTCTTGTCTGTCAGCTGCTGGGACAGGAAAGTCTTGTGACATTTCTCAGACCTAAGAGGGCATTAAACATCTGTCTTCGACTGAGACACAATTGCAGGAATCATTGCACAAAATTCGACAGCTTTTGTTAGGCAAAAGCCCAACTACACATTCATATGCTTCAAAGACCAAAGAGGGAGAGCAAGGCTAGCCTGGTTCTGTCTTCCCATCTGTCTACACACATAACACAAAATCAGTGGGAGTGATGGCACTGGCTTCACAGGGAACAGTACGTTCCTCCTGCAGGTTACCAGCGGTTGCTGTGGCAGCTTGTACAAACACAAAATTATACAGTATCTACTCCCGGGGCAACACGTGCACACCCTCAGCTCCCAATGCCAGCATCAGAACAGAGAATCACAGCGTACTCCACCTTCAGATGAGGATCTACCACAGGACAAGGCACAGCGATCTAACTGCACTTTCAGCACTTGTCTCAGCCTAAATCCATACCAGTAACACCTTACACTTCTGAGACACTCCGTTTGAGCAAACCAGAAACTTTTGTCAGGCTTGAAGGGAGAAAGAGCAGATAGTCACTTGGTATAGTGAGGCTGCATAACTTCTTCTCAAGCTAAGACAACTCACAGCATTGAAGGATGGGAAACAAGAAGCTTTTTCAATGTTCTACTTGCTTCCAAAATACAGTAAAGACTTGAAAATCCTGGGTTACAGCTCACATAAAGCATAATTACTTGAATGGTGATAGATACTTCTTTGCTGGGCTTTTCCAAGACATCTGGAAGTGCTCTGTGAAGCACAGTCTGAGGACCCATGTTATGGGTGATTTCAAAAGTAAACACAGGTCCCCCCCTGCAATTACAAAATATGCTGTCCTTGCAGGCAGATTTAGAAACAGTTTCAGGTCACAGAGTCACCTCAGGCACCCTGGTGACACAGAAATGCTATGGATTCTGGTTAGTTTTGAAAGCTGCGGACATCTTAATGGGTTATGTTTCCTAGAATACATCCAGTCTCATTTAGTGCACATGTCCCTTCATTCCTAACTGCAAAACAAATCATGGAAACAGGATTTGCTACCAGAGATTCCTTGGTTAGCCTGCTTAAACACAGTCATTCACCATTACTGAATTCTACAACGTCTAAGTAAGGCAAGATGGGTGCCTGTCCCCTTGAGAAGTCCTCAAAGAGAGATGATGTAAGACTGCACACATGAACAGGTTTGGTCTTGATACCCATTGCATAAGGAATCCTTTCAAATGCAATGAGATTGGCTTGATTTATGCTGTTTTAGTTAGTATGTAGTGTGGTTCTCATTAGGGAGCTAAGCTCAATGTATTTAGGTTGGGTCAGGAGGACATGTACAATAATTGTTTAATGCTACATTTGGCAAGGTTAGTTACATTACTTTAAAAAAAAAATAAAATCTTGGCAGTTGTTAAAAAAAGCAGCTGACACATAAGTTGTTTGACTTAACTATTACCTCATTTTTTTTCAAAATATTGCCAGAACTTCTTAATGACAGAGAACAGATGGTCAACGTTTTTAAATGTTATAGATAATCCTCTTCCTAAACCAAATGATGGCATTTGATTTGTTCAAGCAGCAGGGAATTTGAACAAGAATTAGCTACTATTTACATATATACCATCTTACAAAAATAACTGCACAGTTATCCCAGTATTACCTGTACCAGGCTGGTTAATCATGGTTGGTGCAGTCAGCACTGTTCAAATCTTGCCATTGTCAAGTTGAAGGAAATGGCAATATCTCACAGGCTGGTTCGATTTTAATTGATCCACCTGCAGGCCATGGACATTGAAATGGCATCACTATGTCCTTCAGTGCTCGTCAAGCCAGGTGGTAGGAAACCACACAGAAACAGAGAGAAGTTTGAAACAATAGCTCAACAGAATTTTGTCTCCAGCACATAGATTTGTGTAAAGAACTTCTGCAAAAAAGTTTCCTTTTGTTGAGCTGATGCTTCCAAAGAAATTGTGTTTCTCCAGGAAATCCCTAACTGTTCCAAATATTGCTTAACCAGCCAAAGCAAACCTTATTAATAAATACGAGTTACAATTATTACATATTTCACAGCAAAGAAATGTCAATCAATCTTCAACTATTTATCACAAGAGATAAATAAGTACACCCAGTATTGAGGAGACTAGTTTAAACAAAAGTTAATTTAAGGTTAGTTTATGCTATATAACAATTAGATTAATCATCCAAAATTCCGACATCAGCTTACACTGTGCATCGAGTGCATGGATGTTGGGGAGCTGTCTATCTCTTCTGGCTTCTTTGATCTTCAGTAATTCTACCAAAACCCCTTTGATTGCCCAACTACATTTACTACCACACGACATTTACTATCAGCATTTTAACTTCAGAAAAAATTTGGGGGATCTCATATCTCTTTGAGCAAAATCTCTCAACCTCACTCAATCCCTTCTGCTCACAATGCCTTGCTTCACCCTGCATTGCAGGATTGTGTCTGAGTGGGACCAGGTCAGGGCATGTGCTCCCTGCCACACCTGATGTATTCCAGAGATGATTCACTTCACTGGACCAGACTTAATTCAGTGTAGTGTCCACCATGTCTTCAGATACACTCCCTTCCAGTCACACCAGTTGCTGGAAACAGTCCTTGTGTAGATTTTTTTTTTTTTACACAGGAAAGAGGTTCTATAATACCCCTAATAATTTTCACATTGATCATATAATCATATTTTAATGGGCTTTTAAGAACACATGATGCATTAAAAATATATACTTTGACATATTTACATGTTACAAGGGAAAAGAAAAAAGAAATCTAATTAGTTACATCAAGGTTTCCCAATTTATAGCACTTCTAAGCTGTAAAGGCTGCCTGGGACACAGCTCTCCTGAGTAATTTCTGAAGCCTTGGAACAAGTTTCTAGATTTCTTTTCCCTAATTCCTTTTTTGATGGAGGAGAATGAAAAAAATGGAAGATTAGCTCCAACACATGTTGAGCAAAGTTTAAAACAAACTCCAAAATTGTTATAAATTCCAAGATAAGTGAACAGGCATCAGGAGAAGGTACACATGCAGCAAGGACTGTGCCTGCTAGTTTATCTTTGTGAGTGTTTAAAAGCAGTTGACAGCATATAAAAACAGAAAAGCCAACTTTATTATAAACAAATGCAAAATGAGCTGCAAAGTGAAATGGTACAGGCCATCTACTCTTTACTGCTTCTTGATATTCTCCAAGTATGGAAAATGCCTCCTGCCTCCTTATCTGCAGTGCACTTCTTAGTAAGATAGGTACCAATACAGCACCAAGTTTGCAAAGGGCATTATCCCTGCCCATAAACCATGGACAAACAGACAGAAAGTGGAATGAAAAGCATTCTTTTAAACACAATAATTTCTTCTGACAGTCCCAAAAATGTTCTAGCTGGAAATCACTTACCTGGACTGAAACTTAACACATTAGAAATTCAGCCCTATACTAGATGGAATCTAGTATCAGAATTCACATTCACATCCTCACTTATCTTACTATTTAATACAGTTTCTTTTTTTCCCCTTCCCTCTTGTGCTTCGTATTTTATTATGAAGCACTTTTTCTACACCATCCCAAAAAGAGTGCAAACACCTGGGCACATTTGTATACTATCTCAGCAGAATTGCTTTTAAAATTGCCTTTTATTTACTGGTGGGATGGCTGGTATCTCAGCAGGCCAGCAAAACAGGAGAAGGGACACAGAGATATAGGAGTCCCGCACATTCACTGAGAGACTCTACTGTAGGCAGATGCTCAGACATTCTCTGGGATGTTGCCTGGCATTTTCTTGGCACAGCATTACATCAGCTTTCATATTAAAATCAGTGTAAGTTCAAACAATGCAGTTTAGGGGAAATGAACAACCATATCCAAAACTCCTAGGTTTAAAATTAGTATTCTTGGCTTTACCTATTACATTTACTCTTAAACTATCATCTGAAATGTAAGCTTTACTAGGTATCTTCTTGTGCACTTAAGAACCACACACTGGTTTTAACCTTTTAATTGGACCTCTGAGAAAACCTGCACTAAGGTCCTGTTGGCAACTCTTTGGTCTCCACTAAGAATTGGACTTCTGCACAAACCACTGGACTGTTACTTACGAACCTTTACAACATAGAATTGGTAAAGAGGGGAGAATGGCTGCAATGTGGCCCAGGAGTTTGACCACTGAAATACGGAGACAGGCTTTTCATTAACTTATCATTAGATACAAGGCCCAATTCTGAATCACTGGCTAAGAGATGTACGATGGTTCCGTAACAGATTTCTTCTTGTGCAAGCTTCACAGTAAATTGGATCGCACTGAACTTCCCTGAACAGCCTAAAATAGGTACAAGACAGCTACAAGGCTTTTCAAATTCAATGCAAGTATTTGGACAACCGGCAGCAAGGAAATTTTGCTCTTCTATATGTGCCTTACCCCTCTGCCAGAAGAACTCCCTAAGTGGCTGCTTGACAAGTATTGTACCACCCTTCCTTGAGAAAAGAATCTCAATTATTCCACACTCAGATGGTTAAAGCATGGTGTTAATAACACCAAGGTTATGGGTTCAGTCCCTGTGTGGGCCATTCACTCAGGAGTTGGACTCGATGATCCTTACGGGTCCCTTCCAACTCAGAATATTCTGTGATTCTGTGAAATTGCCAACTCACTTCATAGAGATCAATCTTCTAAAAAGCTCAGTCTTCAAGATAGGCAGATTAAACTGGTTTGGGGTTTTATTTTTGGTTGGTTGAGGTTCCTTTGTGCTTTTTGGTGGGTGTTTCAATATATCTTGCAAATGCACTAACAGTCTACAGCAAAAACCTGAACAGGGGAGTACGTAGGTTCTACATGTCTGTATTCCAATTCTAGAAATATCTTCCACTAATCAAGCAGTTTTGACATTTTCATTGTCTACATAATTTTCTTTAAATATCTGGTCAGAAACAGATTCATCATAGTTTGAGTTGATCAGAAGTGCACTCAGGGAGGACATTTAAGGACACTACCAATATTATTTTCATTAAGCTGTCATCTTATTGTCATTTTTTCCTATGCTTTTTAGCTATTTACTTCTTTTAAGAAGAAAGCTTAGCTTTATTCTGCTCTGGTTCATTGTGCAAAATCAACAGCTAAGACATTTTTTTAAACAAAATATGGATTCAGGGCATTGGCAAAGTCCTGTCTCCCACTTGCCTTTCTGAACTTAAAGGCTTTGCAGCAATGGAAAAGAAGCTAGGCAGGAAGCCTAGGAATTAGCCCCAGGCTGTACAGTGTCCTGCAGGATACATAATCACACCATCCGCTTCCCCGTTCAGCCAGTCGCCTCCTTATCCTCTGGCATGGCAGGGCTCCAGGACTGCAGACGTCCAAGAAGGTGTCAGCAGGGCTCAGCACAGCTTGATGGAAGTAGTGTTGTAAAAGGGGGAAGATTACCACTTGTAGCAGACAGTTTATTGCACGGACAGGTCTCGGTAGGATGGAACACGTGTTTAAAGCACTGAAAATGCCTAATGATACAGGTCACATAAGAAACAAGCTAAAAGCCAAATGAGTTCTCAGGTCAGCAATGAAAACAGCCTAAAATCTTTGTGACATCTCAACAAAGGAGATGCCAAGAGCTCAAACTGCAAGGTCAACAGTGTTGTGGCCAGTTCAAACAATCATACTGAACCCCGGGAATGTAAAGAGACAGAAGAATGATGTTCATTGGTATCTAAAGGTCAAAGCATTTACAGGATATTGTGTTCCAGAACCAAACTAGGTCTGTCCCTTACTGTATCTAATCACAAAAGGTGTTGAGCAACTGGATTTAGCTCTTATTCTAGGTTACGTTGAGAACTTCCTTGCAAAGTTCTTCCACTTATCTGTTTATACATGTTTTCACTCTACCACATTATGAATTGAAAGAACTTTTTACTTCCAGAGCAAACACATCATCAGTTATCAATTAAACATTCAAACTCAACTCTGCAATTAGGAAACATTCAAGCCAATGCTGACAATAATTTTTAAATAGCAACATTTTCCTAATTTCAGTCCTAGAAAGCAATGTCTTGAATATACTCACACTGTGTCACTGAAATAGTCATGAGGACAAAAAAAATCAAGATTGCTAGTGTTTAAATAAGACAATTTCTTTTTTTTCCCCCCAGACGATGGGTTTTCAATATGATTTCAGGAAAACAACTGATTTATTTAACAAGACAATGAGTATTTCCCTCCTACTTAAGCCTTTTAAATTCTTCAGATATCTGTAAAATATGTCTTTCCTCCTTTCATCTCCACAACCAAAACCTGTAACATTCATTTTCATATGTGCTAAAGTACTTTAGAGGTTAAAATAAAATATTAAGTAGGTGGTGTCGGGACAAAAATTAATATTGTAATTGAAGGCAGAGTGAAGTCAGTAAGTCTCCATAACCCTAAGGCAGGAGATAAGCAGCTACTTTAAGATAAAATTTACAGTCTTCATACAATCAAAGGAAATAAAAGACTTTTACAGCAATCATAAACTTAATGCTTAAACATTTGGTTGCTTCAAACCCAGACTTCAGAGAGAGGTTTTAGCCATACAAACAACTTTCTCAAAAGGAATTGCTTAGATTAATTCTGAGTTATTGTTCCTTCACAAACAAATACACAAGTCAAAAACACTTCCACAACCAGAAGCAATTACAGTAAGGCCTGGGCAAAACCTATACTGGAAGCCCACGCTACTTTGATTCCCCTAATTTTAATTGTTGTAATCTACTTCAAAACCATCTGACTTCTTTTGAACTAGGGCTCAGATCAGAAAGAAATGAGATTCCATTGAAGACTCATTGCTAAGCAAGCCATTTGTAAACCTATAGAATAGCTCTTGAAATCTTGGCCAGGGACATTTGAAATGCAGCTGGTCTTCATCATTTGTGGTTTCATGAGGTCATTAAATTGAGAATTACACATATTAACCAGGGGTTTATTTGTTTATTTATAAAGAGATTGATAAGAGACATAAGGACAAGTTGTATTAGTGCAAACAAACTTACCCGTGCCCCCTTCTCTGGAAAACATTTGCATCCAGCGCTGCAATCGCGGCCCCCACATGGCCCACTGTAAGACTTCTTTCCACCCTGTTGAAGAGGGAAAAAAACCAAAATGAAGAAGAAGAAAACTGAATTTTGTAACTACGTGTTTGTCAGCTGAAGATCTTTAATTAGAATGCTTGGTTTCAGCACTTTTCACCCATGTTACATTTGTTGTGTGAGTTCAGTGGGAAGTAACTGAGCAAAATATAACTAGATTTTAACTTCTTCATAATCGGGTTGTTTTCAAAATCACCAAATAAGCAGAAAAAGTTGGGTTAGAAATCGTTTGAGTACAATCATTTGAGGTTGATGCTACTCTAAGGTGATGAGTGCTTCCTAGGGCCCTAAAACTGGGTGGTGTTATGAGATAGTACACTTTTAGAATAGGATCACTATCAGCAGCTTGTGCCTCAGCCATCCTCCATACACAGGTATCTCTACATCAATAAGAACTACCAAGACACATATAACTTCGGGATCCTTGCACTTTTCTAAGAACAAGAAGCTGCACTCCTGACACACAAGAATAGAAACCGTTGGATGAGAGAAGATTAAGAAAAGACATGCAAGGAAGACAGTAGGAAAACACTATGAATTTCGACTTAAACTGAAAATAACTTCTGAATTACCTACCTTAGCATTAATTATTTCAAGAATAATTACAGTACGTGCTTATGTAAATCTGAAGTCCTTGTACCACAAACTTAACTCCCAGCTAATAAAGATTGTGACAGCACATAAAACTTTACTACATTAATTTAGAGAGTCTGACCTGCTCCTACGCTCAACAGGTTTGAAACACGGGGCTGCCAAAAGCCCTGCAATGGTATTGATAACACTCCAAGGCCTGGAAAAATGTCCAGTTAGCATTGTAAGTTAGTCACACACAAAGAATACCCCTGTCTAAGGAAACTTTCACTGTCCAGCATGCTCAGGTACAGTCCCATGATTTTGGAATAAACATTTGCACTCCTCATATCAAGGTGACCAAACTAAGCGCTGAAACAAGTTCAGACTGGAACTGAACATTTCCTTACTAAAAGCATTCACAGGAAACATTTTTAAAGGCTTTAAAATTTCCTGACATCTGTCAGTGAGGAACGTGAAAAATGAAAGGTAATTCATGCAAGTGTCTCAACTTTTGAACTTCTTTGAATCAGCTTACTCTGAGAAAGTAACTAGTCGCTCATCAGTTAATCAGTTTTTTGCCAAAAGTAAATAAAACCCCCTCTATACACCCTGATGTAAATTAAACACATTCATTTTTAGAATGAAGAATCTGAGTCCGCAGTGTGCAACAGCAAGGGCTCAGTACACAAGAACTCAGCCAAACTGCTGAGAGGTCATTTGTGAACATAGGAATTACTAAGATTTTAAGAACAAGTTCTAAGAATGAAGTGCACCAATACAAAACTTTTGTCATGATTATATATATATATTTCGTGGTGGAAATCTGGCCCCACTGCTAGCCAATGTACCTCTCTATTCCTGACACTTAACCTTACATTTAAACTCTTCACAGATAGCTTCATGCCTCCAGGAAATCACATTATGCTTTCCCAGACACTTATTCACCCTTAAATTCTTCAAATATTTCAACTTCCCATCAACTTTTTCCCCAGATTATTCCTCACTCCAGGATGAGCCCTTGGGGCTCGTGGTTCTGCCAATTCCATTTGTCTCCTAGGAGGGAGGCAAAGGCAAAGAAGCTTCCTTTCATCACAGGACTGGATGCCTCGAAGGTCACTGCCTTGCAACAGTTGCTGAAGCACTGTTGCCCAGCACTGAAGCTCAACTCGTCAGAAATCCCCGTCTCTGGTGGCAGCCAGGTCCTTCCCAGGAGCACAGGACTGAACAAAAAAGCCATGACTCCTTCCATGCCCCTGGCTCTTGCTGCTCCCCACAGTGCTGCACTTAGCAAACACAGTTCCAGTCAAAATCCCGGTGAAGTCAAAAGAAAGCTTTCTCTTGAATTTATTGGAAGATGGATGAAACTCTCACTGAGCTTTATTAAAAGCTGAAAACAAGTCCCTGTTTTGTGCAAAATTACATTTGCCATGTATTTCTGGGGTCCTTCTTCACAGCATGAGGAGTCATTTTGCTCACTTGTGAATGAAAGCATTTGGAAAGGAAGCAAAGCAAAGCCAGTTGGCTCCAAACCAGGTGTTACATGTCCTGAGTATCTTGTTCAGGGGAAGTAGCTGACATCAGACACTCCAAAACTACTTAAAGAGGAAACAGCCATGTGCATAATTTTTGCGAATACAGCTCTAAAAAATGCATATAAGATTCCAAACAAAAGGTTCACTTCTGACAAGGTTGAACACGTTTTCCCATTCCCATACGAATGCTAGGTCATCCAAACATTTAGATTGTACCCGAACAGTAAAGCATCAGCCTGTCCTACTTGTACTGCGTATGCATTCAGGGAAGAGCCTTTTTCAAACTGCTATGAGATGTGTTTCAGACTGATCAATATGCTCCTGAGAAAAGGTAAGAATTAAAGAAATGAGGGTACCAGTTAGAGAGGAAAGCACCACCATTATAACAGAAATTAATTAAACCATTTTCATTTCGTTGATGATTTTGAAAGACTAAGACCTTGAAACGAGAAAATATAAATATAGAATAGTAGTCCTGTTACAAAAATGCATACCCTAAGATTTAAATAGCCATAACAAACTTTTTAATACTCTTATTTCAGGCTTATGTAAGAATCATTAGCATGTTTTCAGTGTAGAAAAAACCCCCACTTTATTTAAGAAGTATTGTTATGAGTGAAAAACTATTTTTAAAAGACACTAAAAACTAAGTGTCAGTGTAAAGTCAATTTTCCTCTCCTGCTTCTTTTCTACCTCTATCAAGCATTTATGCACAGTTGATTCATGCAGATGGAGTGTCATTCAAATCTTTCCATTGACTTCAGCTTTTTCTGGACTGGAGCCAAAGAGAGTAAAGAAACCCAACAGCTGCGATGCCATAAGAGGTGTCCCAGACTCATGTTCATTCCAGCTCCTCTAGAACAACACACAAGACCACAGAATAAATGTACATGATCTGGAAGGACTTGCCTGCAAATCCAGAGGAAATTGTACCTGCAGCACAGGCAGGAATAAAACATCTAACAAAGGACTTCAGTGGGACACTCCCAGGAAGCAAAGCTCAGATGCAGGTGAGGCTCAGTTTTGCCTCAAAACTTCTGCTCTGTATTAAAGGATCAACTGCAGAGGATTTAATAATCCTGTAGCTGAAGACTGAGTTCAATCAGCTCGGAGAATGAACCCAGAGGAACATGGTGAGGTCATATTTTGGGAAAGAACAGAAAGGTTAAAAACATCAACTTTAATATGAGGAAGTTAAGGTAGCAGTGAAGGAAATGGGCAAATACATTAAAACATGTCAGAAAAGAATGGATTCTAAGAATGCCAGCATGCAAAACTGGAGTATGTGAAGTACACCAAACAGTGAGCATACCTGTGATAAAAGAAGAAAAAAAAGATGATGAAAAAAAAACCAGTGATGATAAAACAAGAAGTGAAAGAATCTCAAAAGTTGCATAATGAGATATGACAGAAGCCAGTCACAGTATGAGACTGGATTCAGTGACTTGCCCTTTTCCTTTGTTCCTAAGGCAGTTCACATCAAAGTATCACCTTCCCATCCAGTTCCAGTTCCAGTTCCAAGTGTCTGGAAGGTAAAGTGGTGAAAAAACCAAAGCAAAATCAAACAAACTGACCTCATGAAATAAAAATTGGTAAAAACAGTCCTCTAGGTCTCCACTTTTTACACATGCACATTTCTCCTAGGATTTGCTACACTAAAGACCGGTGTAAAATTGTGAGAACTCGGAAAAAGCATTTATCACTGACTCTAACAGAACTAAAGTGTAAAAAATGCACCTTCAAAAGTAAGAAACTGTAGTTTAAATGCTAACTCATAAACCACATGTAAAGTCTGACTTCAAGCACTTCTCTCATCCTTAATATGTATCATCGTATTCTTTCTATGGAAATGACCGGCCTCAGCCCCTTCATTGTGGAAAGAATTTAAACAAAAGTCCTAGAGAAGGAAAATCTTCATCAAGAGTTAAAGGAATGCTCATAGTACAGCGTACTTATCATCAAAACACGTCTCAGAAGGTAAACTGTAATGTGTCCCCTGTGATCCATCCTCCAAATTTGTACAGAACACAGACCACCAACTTTGAAAATATGTCAGCAATTTATTATTTGCATTTTATTTTCAAATGCATCATTCCCCAAAGAGATCGGTTAAAAATCTATTTTGAAATGAAAGTTCCAGAGCTGACAATTAAACAGTAAAACCCAAGGAACACATTGGTCTACCCTTTTAATGATACTCGTGGCAAAATGCTGATGGATTAAGAAGGGAAGGAGGGAGCTGCATTTGACCCTCCACATCCAAGCCAACTACTAATCTCTCTCTGTATCTTTTGGATTTGAGTCAGAGGAAAAAAAACCTGCTATAACTGCTGGGCTTTCCCCAGTGGAGTTACACTAGGGGTCAATGTAGCCCCATGTGTGTGGGAGCCAGCTGGTGTAAGGATGCTTGAAGTGTTTCACTGGGAGGCAGTGAAGAACAGGATGAGCACAAGGCAATGCATAGTAGGAACGTGAGCAGAAGCTCTTAAAGTGGCTTCTGAGCCAGTTCTTCACAGAGACAACTTGGGCTGTGGGCTCAGCTGACTCAGCATTAAACACTGTCCAAAACTGACACAGAAGCTGCAGACTGGAGCTACAGCCAGTCAACCCTCACTGCATTTGAATTAACAACATCTGTGCTGACTCTAGTCAGGCTCCTTTCCCTTTGCTATTCCGCTTGCATCCTCCAGGGTATTGTCAAACAAGTACAACTCGTGTAGCCGCCCTTTTCTGAAGCCATCACCAATGCTTTCCAAAGGAATACTGTTGCCTCCAATCCTTTGTATGCCAGTTTCTTCCATTAAATTGTCTCTCAACAGAGTAGATCAACTAGTGGCAAAAGAAATAACCACCCCCCCCCTCAGTTCTTTGTTCCAACTTCGTGCACACAGAGCTCACAGATCTGCAACATTGTGAATCCTGTGTGGCACACGCTTCTTCTGATTAGCCCATAGGATAAAATAAACTGTTTGGAATATTCCAGATTCCTTCCTTGTCAGGACTAAGAAAAGGTTGGCCTCAGTACTGAATGCCCAAGTATGCACATTTCCATGGGCACTGAAAATACCTAGACCACTACTTTTCTCCACAGCAATGTGAAAGAAATAATCCTGATTAGCCATAACCATTTTTATGCCACTAGCATTTCCAGAATGCATACACAGGAAAGGTCCTGCATCCCCTTCCATGACATGGTCCATGATAAAATGCCTAGGACTACTACCACATTATTCTGACAAATAATTCTTATTATATAAAATCCATATTTTGGGAAAGCAATGAAAGCACTTCTGTTAATAACTGCAGTAGAGATTCCAAATCTGTACTAACTAATCTCATACAATTCCTTGTATTCAAATTCCTTGCCACATTATCAGCCCACTCATAAAGAAACTGATATCCCACACTTAATTACCAGAGGACTACAGTTTTGAAAACGAGAGTGAGTGATCAAGAACTGGGTTGACTTTAAAAAATGTTCCTGTAGCAAGAAACCATTGCTACTGGGAGCCTGTCATTAATAACAGACATCATACATAGATATGATATACACAGAAACAATTAGATCTGCCTATATCCCAAACTCATGGTTACAGCTATGGTATTTGTCTGTCCGCGTTACCAACATACCTACCCCAGATTAAACTTCCAAAATAGATGGGACCCGTCAGCTGCAGACAGGGTGGAAACAACTAAGAACCACTCTCATAAACAGCAGAAGTTAGTAAAGCATTACGGCCCACAGGATTAAAGTCTCTCCAGCTTTTCCAGTTTACTTACAAGATCTACATCGAGGAGATTCCTTGTTTTTAGGATTGGGCAGATAAATAACTCAGCAACTTATTTTCTCTCACATAACTTCCAATCCTATTTTTTTAAATATAGATTTTTAAAAATGATCTACAAGTTACAGAATCTCTATACCTTCACCAGTTTGCTTTCTTTCCTCATTTTGACATTTAAATCTCTATTCATCTTGTATTTTGTGATCCCGTAAATAAAAGTTGGCTTGTACCTGGATAGTCCTCACTGATATCCCTGGAGGTTTTGTCATGGAAGCAAGAATAGACTAAAGCCACTGCAAATAGCACAGTGAGGCATCCCACTGTGCCACGTTCATTAAGTCCCCTGGTAACGATTTACTACAGCAGCTCTGGAAAGTACCACACTCATGGTCTTATCCTGGTTAATAAAATCACAAAAGAAACGAGGGAAGCACTTTGTGCTCCACCCACAAAATACTTCAGAGTAGAATCATTGAGAAATTGCTCTCTTTTAAGGGAAAAAGATGCCTGCCACTAAGTATGTTTTGGACATTGTACAAAGGGTCCTTGTTGTTAACTAACCTTTGGGCACCATAGTAGTAAACATAATTAAGAAGAAAACGTGGGTTTTTTTTAAAGTAAACATCTTTGGAGCTGTTCCTCGATCCTCTATGCTATTTCTAGTGAACTATTTCAGGGACTGGACTCAGCAAGTCACAACATGTGTTTCTCCCAGGAACATACAACTGTCTGCTCTTGGCTGCTGACTACTTTGCACTCTTGATTGGTCATTTATACTTTATGAGAAACACAAAATACCACCAGGACATCAGTGGCATTTACAAACATTGTGCGCTAGCGTAATGTCAGTGATTGGTACCTTTATGTTAAAATGAAAAATAAGAACTACGCATATAGTACGTCTTTCAAACGGTATATACATATGCAAGAGTAAAATCATGTTGTTCGGCTGTAGCCCTACAAGTCTGCAAAAGAAAAGTTGCATAAAAGGCCCATCCATGCAGCAAATGCAGTCTAAATGCCCTTTGAAGTCCAAAGGCTTGCCATTTAGTCCCTAACAGAGGATAAAACAGTTGGCAATTAAGAATATTCCAACACTATAAAAATATCAGAATTACAAAGAGTAAGTAACAGGTGGAAAATCAAAGAAGTAAGTAAATAATGTTAAAAAATCCCAGGAGTACACATTTGAGATATATCACCATGCAAGCAGGCTTACATAACTAAACATAGATTTCTTAGAGTAACTCCCTTTTCTAGTCACAGTCGTACACAGTGAAGTGACTTTGATGAGTCTTCCTATCTTATTGATGATAATAACCATGTGTTCCTAAACACAGCTTATCTATAAGCACATTTATCTCGACGTCCTCTGCAAACACAGTGGTGGTCCTGTAAAGCACTTTTCAAACTAACCGGTTCTGGGAGGAGACAGGGAGGGTAAAAACTTTATCTACTGGAAATACTACATTTCATACATTTTTTTCATGCCATACATAACAAAGGTTAGGAAAAAAGAAAACCTGGAAAACTGGTCTTTGCACGATAACATAGATGTCTTTGACACAGAAGGAAGAGTTCTGGACTCAGCTCTCACACCCTGCAGCAGGCCCCAGGAACCTGGGTTTCAGCAGCATGTGAACCCAGAGCCTGCAGGCCCAAGCCTTGGAGCAACTGGGGAAGACAGAAAAGCAGCCAGAGACAAAACAGATTTTCTAGAGAAAAAAACTTACTTCCCACACTTATCTACACCAACAGACTCTTTGTGGCCTTTCAAGTTTTACCTCGAGCAGCATTCCCAGTGGAAGTACCTTTTTCAAGCCCACAGGAGCAAATAAAACAACCGTGCATCAGTTGTAAGGTGAAGGGGTGCAAGGAAGAGACTGAACAGCTTTAGAACAGAAGAGAAGAATAACAAGAGGGTTGGAGGGCTCAGGGCTTGGAATCCAAGACTTTGAGATGACAGAAATAAAACTCTTTCCAAATTCTGCCCAATCCATGGAAACAAGAGGTCTAGCCAAAGGTACTTGCTCCCCATCCCCCAGCAGAGTATTTCTGGGTTGTTTTAAGAGAAGCAGCTCCTGCTCCTTTCCCAGGTTCCCTAGTCCAGCTTTACTTTCATAAAGCAGGCTTTGAAATTTAAAGGGACCGAGACTAGCTCACAAAGGAGCTTCTAAACGAAAGTGTGTTTTTCTGCACTTCTTTCTGCTTTGTAAAGCAGCAACAGCATAGTCCCTGAAAAGTGTTCCCAGATGGGATCTCTGAGCCTGGTTGGACGCATGTGCAGAACTAATACAGCATCACAGTCCACAATTTATGATCATCACTCAGGACTCTTGAGAGGATTGGTTCATCTAACGAGATGTAAAATCAACCTTCACTTTTATTATTACAGAATAATTCCACTTCCATCACACTTACATACAGCACACAAAGTTCTCCACAGGATATGTTTGGTATTACACCTGTTCGTTTAGACTCACTTTCAGATAACCTGTCCTTTCATGGTAAAGCAACCCTTCCTAGTAATTCAGCCAGTCAGGCCCTTCCCTGCAGGGCAGAACTGAGTTGCTTAAGGATTCCTCTCCAGTGTGCCCAGGGAGTACATTGAGTACATTAATATACAGTTAAGCCAAATGTAAATTAGCAACTCGAGACACCAAAAATGGCTGTGTCCCACACGTTGGAGAGGACCATGGCTGTCATGCTACTTCTCTCCCTAGTGACACTGATAAAGGAGAAGAGAGGAAGGGAGAAAATATAAACTGAGGTAAACAACTATAAAATGTCATCGGAAAGTTAAGTAGTTCCGTTGTGTAGCCATATACATATTTAAGTTACTGTTAGGCTTACTTAATTCCAAGTAACACTTCTAACAGAGTGGATGTCTATTCATCAACTGGGAACGTTGCAAACTTCTGCCAAGATGAAAAGTACAATCTCCGTTAGGGATAATCTTACCTGTCTGGAACAGGAAAAGACAAAAAGCCTTTATAACATTTATCTAGATTAAACGGATCAGAGAAGGTATAGCTTGATGCAGTATTTTGACAGGAGGAGAGTATGTTTGCCGAGGAATAGGTACTGATTAAATCTGAGACAAAGTGTGCCACAAACATTTCTACTAGGCAACCAAAAAAGGACAAAAACCATAGAACCGGCAGAATAAATGTATCATTTTATTTACAAATATCCTATTTTTTTCTTAGTGTGTTTCTAGGCTACTAAGCAGACTATTAACTTTAGAGTGATATATTAGAAAACACAGAACCAAATGTCCCAGTTAGCTAGCACTGGATAAGGGAAGGAAAAACTGAGACAAAAGGAAACTATTCTTAGCAACAGCTAAAAAATATAAAACCATGTCTTTGGAGACATCATTATCACAACTTCACAAGCTGAAAACAATGCAAACATTAATTTCATCTTTTAATTTTTTTCCCACTATATATGTAACACATTTTTTTAGACTTGTTTCATGTATTATTTTATACGTGGTGGGACAGAAAACAAGGCTTTTGTCTTCTGACTGTCTTACAGAAATGAAAAAGGCATAGACTGAGCATATGCAACATCAACTTTTGGATGTCTGGTTTGTCACAGAACCTGACATGAATTAGAAGAAATTTTTTTTCAGTCTTCACTAAACCACGAAAAGGAAAATCTGTCATCAGATTTTGATAGACAGCTTTAGAGTAAAGGTATCTACCAAATTAGATTGTGGAGTCTGATGCAATTTAGAACAGAAATGCCTACTTAATATAATCTTTAGAACTCTTTTTTTTGCCCAAGGCATAGATGTGTATCAATAGGTAGGTGTGTGCCCTCGCAAGCAACTGTTTGAAATGGTGACTTGTTAAAATGTTTAACCCTCTAATCCCCACATACCTACTGGATACAGTACTGTCTAACTAAAGTCATACTGCCTGGACTTTTCATCTGGGGGATGGCTCAGGAAAAAAAAGCAGCTAAAATGAAGTCTTAACCAAGTAACAACAATGGGCAAGGCTAATCAATAATTTAATTCTGAAGTCCAAGCAAGTAAATTTAGAAAAGTTAGTGTAAAATTAAAAGCCATCCTATAAGAACACATTCATTTTGTTTAAGGCATTACCTTGCCCCACCTTCGCTGAAAGACACTGGAGATAATGGACTGATGTCACCTCAGCAGAAAAAAACCAATATAGTGAAGATAAAAATCACAGCATTTCAGTGAAACCAATGCCTTAGGACATGCTTCTGTAAATCATCTCCCTCAAGCTGTCCCACAGGATTGACTGCACTGTGGTGCAGTTAGAAGTGCTCGGACATGGAGGACTCAGAAGGGAAGGCTTTACATTTAAGAAGTTGCCACCATATTCAAAATAAGTTTTACTAAAAAAAAAAAAACAACCCAAGAAAATACACGCCTCCCCAGTGAGTTACTGCTCAGAATGAACATTATCAGTGAATTACCTTAGAGAAACTGTACCACCAAAACACTCATCTTAAGCTTTCAAAATGTCCTAAACTGTACTGCATTTGAGTTCATTTATTTCTTAGCTGACAGGCTTAGTGCGATAATGCATGTCCTACACTACTTATACAGCACCTACCAATAAGACTGAAAATTTATGTACGCGCAATGTAGAAACATTACTAGAATCTTCTTACTAATTTAATGTCCAACCTTGAACATCATCACTCGGAACAGCAAACCCAGCAATTTATCAAATGAAAATTAGTGCTAAAATTTACTGTCTAGTTTGAGCAACAAGTTAGCTAAGCACAGATGTCCCTCCTGAGAAAAAAACACCCACACTATTCCAAACAACTTCTTTCAAGGGCTTTGCCAACTTAAGCAATTCCTTTTTTTTTGGCTACAAGCATCATAATAACACCATAAATGTAAGTAAGAAGTCTAATGGAAGAACAAAAAATTCTCCTATGTGTTCTTGTACAGCTCATCTGATTGTATCATGTTCTTTTGGACATAAAAATGGAATAGACTACAGAATTTAAATTGGAAAGCAAGACAATAAAAAACCAGATAACCACAGACACAAAAAGAGAAACTTTTGCTTGCATGCTATTTATTTCAAGTGGTACTGTATTAAGAAAACACTTCTCCATTTTTTCCCATAATTGGTAAACTGGATTCTAACTTTTACACCAGATCCTGTTGAAAAATACCTTGATTTGCGACATGAAACAACAGATGTTCTTAAAATAACAGACTCAGATATTTCCAACTGCTATCACTCCCAGGGAAATGCCAGGCAGAGAAAGGAACTGTTCTTATTGGCACTGGGCCCACCAGGGACTTGCCCTACAAAGTGCTGAGCACCCTGTAGAGATTCAACGAGAGAACAGCACACTCAGCACAACACGTGCTATCTCACCACCAACAGAAAATGTGTCCAACACAGTACTGAAGAAAAAAATCACTGAGTTTAACTAAGTGTCCAGAGCACCTGCATCACCCACCCTGACATGCCAAGCCTGTCATTCCCAGCACTAAACTGGCACTGGGCAGCTGGTAGGCTTCCCCTGGTCATCAAGGTAACTCCATCCTAGGCACTCCTGTGAATGTTAAATTCTATGTTTTAACAGATTTGTACTTAATTTACTTATGTTGAAGCCTCCCATCACGTAGATTCAGTGTCAGCCTTCCCGTGACACATATAATAGAAACTGGGAACAGAATTTCTGGTTAGCTGCCCTCCCTCCTTCAACCAAAACTTATTCCAGAGCTCTGTTTTTACACCTTTTACTTCTTCATCTGGTTAATCAAACAGCTCCTTCACTGGCCTTTAGTTCAACCATGTCCACTCACAAATCACCTGTGTTAATTAGCTGAAAAAGCTGCTGAGATTACCAGCGAGTATAACGCAGGAAGAAAGACACGCTGGTTCCATGGCAACATGAAAGTCAATGAGCCCACCTTGAATCCTGGAAACAATGAGTCCTTTCAGGACAGGGAGCAGAGGGGAGGGACGGTGGCTTATTGAGATGTTGTGTTCCTTCAGATTATTTGCCAGTAAGCTTTTTTCTAAAGGAGAAAAGGCACACTGTAAATTTGCCTTTCACAAGTTCATTTGATTTTGGAGCTTATTACCAAGACACGGTCGAATTGCCCTCGACCAGCCCTGCCTCAAAAAGCAGCAGCACAACCACAATGAAAGCAAACTTCCTTGCAGCTCTCTCACTTTGTCCAGGGTTTCACAATTGCAATGTGACACGCTTCAGAATTCTGATCCCACAACCACTACGAAAAAGTGACGGCCTCCAGGACAATATGTTAACCTAAAGAAGAAATATTTGGAGGAAATTTGTGAAAAAAAATCAGCTATGATCCAAAAGCCCTGTTTTTCACTCTTAGTATGATTGTTCTTTGCATAGAGGAACAGCAAGAAAAGCTGAAAATGTATAGTCTAGTGAAGAAAACTACAATAGTGTATAATTACAGACCTACAAACCAAATAAAAGCCATGGCCTGCTAGACTGTGAGGGATCTAGGTTCGTGTTATGCTCTGCAATGTGCTCTCGGTCTCTGTACGGGTGTTAGATGGTGAGTTGGACTAGATGATCCTTGTGGGTCCCTTCCAACTCATAATATTCTGTGATTCTGTGTGATTCTAGTGGAGAAAGTCAATATATTAAGGGTGAGAACGCTTTATACTGCAGGCATCAGTACAGCACTTTGTATAATTCATGCAGAAAGCAAGGGTACTGAGCAGAGTCGTTCAGTACAGTAGCCAGACCGTTTCAGCAGGACAGCCTACGAAATATATGCACAGTGCAACTGTAAGTAAAAATCAGGAATATTTGCCTCTATTCAAATTAATGTTAGTGACCTGGAATACGTAAAAGGAAGAGCAGATCAAAAACTCATCACCTGAGCTCACAACACAATGAAGCAGAGCAAAATTGAATAAGAAAATTACGTATATTTCCAGGATTCCCTTTTGCTTAAAAGCCCCACACAAGAAAAAAATCAAAATCCCTTTATGATATGAATTACCACATATCCTTAATTACCTGCACACACTCTCAGCAGGCTTACCAGTCACCTGCAGTGACAGAATAGTGCAGCTGTCTAGCCCAGCAACTTCCCAGTTACTGTCAAGGGTCAATGGATTCAAAGTGGGCTGTGACTGCAATCATTATTTATAGAGACCTTCCCCTTTTAAAATATCAGAGGCAAGTTTTTAAAGTTCAGAGGCATCCACCACAAACAAAACAGACCTAACTCTGGAGCAGAGCATGACAAATGACATGAGTAAGGACCTTCACAGGAGCCAACCTAAAGGCACCCAGTGCTCCTCTACCCTCTTGCCCATAAGCATCTCATCTCACCAGCCAGCCCCCAGCTCTGAGGACATCTACAATGTCATGTAGTCATTGCATTATGCTCCAGAGTTGGCACAAGTGAGAAAGAGGTGTTCGGTTCTTCAGTCCCTGAAAGCATCCTGCCAGCAGCAATTCCCACCACACACCTCCTGGGTATTTTTGCCACATTATCACCTATGAGACAGACACACAGCATTCTCTGGTTTCAGAGGTACCCCACAGAAAAAACACGTTTGTTCAAGAGGCCCTCTTTATTTGTACAGCACTTTGAAGTTAAAGTTTCTGCATCTTACTCATTTGCTTTTGGAAAATGATTAATACACTCTCTGTTGAAATCATCATGTATTTGTCATGACATGAAGTGACTTGAAAGTTGGTACATTAAAAAAAAACCCAAACCCCAAAACCAACACCTAAATGTACCTCTAAATGTACCCTGAACTATTCTTCCCACCTTTCTCACCCAAACTCACCCAAATGAACTGCTATAATCTTTCCTCTATCTGAAATTTAAGGAACAAGATCAATTAAAACAATTTGAAGGGATGGAATGGGTCTTAGCAGATTAGTTAGAATGGTGTTTAAATAGTTACAAAACTGGCCTTGAAGAAAATAGCACATACACTTAGGCTTGTCTCAGCCTGACACAACTGGAAATCAGTGCTGTGTTAGTCCTTAAATATAAGGGACAAAACACATCTGCTGCAACAATATTTAGAGAATTCTCACTGCCATGATTGTTGCAGACTTTGCCTGTTTGCTCTGCTCAGTCAGTAACAGTTTGAGGAAGTTTTTGGTACCTGAATAGGCCAGATTTAGAGTTTGACTTGATAACTTTAACTCATACAATCCTTACTTTCACGTTAATTCCACTGGACTGCAGGCTGCCGGCTGCCACCACAAGTTTCATTTCCACTCTCAGATTCCCTCACCTTGTCTTACCCCCCTCCATTCCCAACTCTTCGGAGCTACCAATCATGAGTCTGCTGGGAACAGTGGGTCAGCCACACAGCAGAGACCAGGCTTCTGTCAGGATAACAAACTGATCCAACTCACCTTCTAAGCAATAGATCCAGCACAACAGAGGCAGGAAACCATAATCAGGACATAGGGAAGCCCACACTTAGATCAGATTAAGTGCAATGTAAGACTGCACTTCATAGAAGGCAGGGGATACAAGGTTTGAATTTAAGTATTCAGTTGTATTTACTTCTCTCACTTTGATGGGCTTAGCTGTTCACAAGATTAGTCTTTTTCTTTGTTGGGTGCACTGGCATGAGGGGCAAAGAATCTGACCTCACTAAAGATTTGCAAGTACTTGTGAACCCTGCATTCAGAGAAGTCAGTGGAAACTTCTGACTGACTCCAACAGAGGCAAGACTGAGCTTGTTATCAAAATGTCCTTCTCATGCAAGTCCAAATGCCACTTTATCTGGTGGCTGAGTAAAGGCTGTGTCTTCAGGGAGTATTTTGTACTGTGTGCCTAACCCTATCTTGGTATTTAGAAAAACGTCCTGTCCATGCAGCAGAAATTGTATTTTTTTTATATATGTACAAAACTAAGGAGATATAAAACTACATGTACATACATAAACATAAAACCACCAAAACATTTTCCATACAGCCCCCATTTAAACCTTTGTGTGGCAAACAGCCATGAACAGTATTTAAATGTCTTTTTGAGTGTATCTTCATGTTTTCCAGCAGCAAGAGAAGATCTATGGATTTTAAAGATAGACCTCTAGAAACATAGTCCAGTAAAGGAAAGAAGAAGTTTACATACTCAGTTCGTTGCTTCTTTTTTTTCCCCTCTCATTAGTGACCATGGAACAAAAATAATTTTCCATCTCTTGTACTTGTTACACTGCCTCTCCCTGACATTTGGGATTTCCTCAGTCATCTGTCTGAGCACAGGAAAGATCTCCAGCTATTCAGCTCTCAATATCAGGTATTTTTAACCCTATTCAGGGTTACTTTCTTCCTATACTATGAAAGATTTTACATTTCATTTCAATCCGTACCAAAACCCACGTAAGCAAGGGAGCACAAAACTAGACAGCCATGCCAAGGAAGGAGTTGCTGTGTTGTCTTGCCACGTGTTGCAAGGGCTCATCAGGACATGCTATGCAGGGCAGCAGTTGCTGCATACACATACTCCAATCTGGTGGTCTCACAAGACTCAGCTCTGGTGTGGAGGAACTGACAATGCTGTTTCAAGACTGGAACCACTAGACTGCTTATGCTGATCTTTCCTGCAGAGAATTTTGATATAAAGACTATGTATAGTGGAGGAGTGTATTTCTCAGCGTTGCATTAGCTACTAGACAGAAAATCACCATCATAAACCAGTAAATAATTACATTGAGATTGATAAACTTCCTTGCCTCAGCTGTTGTAGGCTAAGCCAAGACTAAATACATTTGTACAGCCCTCCGTAAACTTTCACCATTTGAATAGCTTTCCTGTTATTGTCAGACCAATAAGCAAATAATCCTTCTGACTGACCATATGGCAGCCCAGAGAGGCAGCAGCATGAGAGAGGAATTTAACATGTCAGCACAGTTTGTTGAGGCGCCTCTCAAAGCAAGGAACAGCCAGTCCTTGTAATGAAAGTTCCAAAAATGTCATTATTGTAGAACAAAGTGCTCTGGCCTATAGTCCTGCTTAACACCCTCTCTTTATAAGCAGATGTTTAAAGGTCACATTAGGTCCTTTTAGAAACTACATCACAATAGCAACGTGCGTTCATTTTGCAAACACATTTATAAAGCCAATATTTTAGCATCCTATTGAATCTTAACCTGCTTGTGGATCCAGGATCTTTTAGATACTGGTCACACTCTCTAAGACTTATCCTTGTTTGAACATATACAAGTTCATAAGACCTGACAAACATGTCCGCAAATGCTGAGGGAACATGCTGATGCTCCATGACTACTCTTGATCATCTCTGAAAAGTCACAGTGACCAGAAGAGGTTCACGAGGTCTGGAAGAAAGCAAATGTTGCTCGTATCTTCGAGAAAGGCAAGAAGGAAGAATCTGCAGAACTACAAGCCATTCATTCAGCTTCATCTCAATCCCTGGGAATCCTTCTGAAACCAGTTCCAAACACACAAAGGACAAGAACATAATCAGAAACAGCACAGATTTGTAAAGGGGAAGTCATGCTTAAATATCTTGATGGCCTTTTACGAAGGGATGACAGGCCCCACGGATGAGGGTAGAGGAGTGGATATTGTTTACCTTGACTTTCAACAGCAACAGTGGATATTGTTGACCTTGACACATTCAACAGTGCTTTAACATCCTCCAAGAGAAACAGGTGAAGAACAGGTTAGACAAATGGACAAGATGCTCTGGAAACTGGCTCAATTGCCAGGTTCAAATGGCACTTCAAAAATAAACTGAGTGAAATTTTACAGTTTCTTTACATAAGAACATGTGAATGAAGGCACCAAGGCTAAAGAAGCTAGCAAAGATGACTGGCTCAGAAGTGGACAGCAGGGTGAAAGAAACACAGATCCTAATTCTGACTTTGTATCGCTTCAAAAATTATGAACTATGTACCATTAATGCCAGAATGCAAAAGTAGCTCAGTACAAAATCTACATCCAAATCTTGTGAGCTTCCACTGGTTTAAGACAAAGCATAATTTATCCTAAAAATAATATAACATGTTAATTAACCTCAGAGACACAATACTTAACTGCACCAGACACAAACACCATCTTAATCACACTTCTGTAAAAGCTCCTGATCAAAATTGAATATGGTCACCCAACACATTGCTGGAGCATCACCAGGAATACATCTCTCTGCATGGTTGTGCAATTATGTTGTACTGTTTTATCTTGAAGAGGGTAAGATTTAGCACTGTCCAAATCCTTAGGCTGCATTAAAAACTATACCTACCACACAAGTATTATCTACCACACAAAAATGTAAGTAATTTACCCAGCTAGATTCTTTCCTCTTCTCTGCATATGCCTTTTCTAATAGTTGATTTTAGGATGTCTGCAGAAATGGTATTGCAGAAATCAATGGCTGTCACTATAAAATCAACATGCAGATGCAACATAAGGACAGTATCAGGGTCAGCACAGTTGAATGTGCTAAACTTGTTTTCCTGGCAAAATGTTTCTTCATACACAGCATCTGCTGATATTTAGAACTTAAAGTATGTTGGAAATACTATATACTTCCTCAGTGTTAGCCAACAGCTTTTCATCACCTTTATCACTATTCCCATTGACAGCTGCAGAGCGAAATACAGAGGGACATTAAAAAGACCTCCACAATCAAAACCCTGAGGTTTTTTACTCCAGTTTGGCACTTGCACTATGACTCAAGGTCTTTTCTCTTGTGGTAGACCATCTTCAAAGAATTCTCAATGCCATCAATGTGAAACAAACAAGTGTTTCCACAAAACAGGAACTGAAGAGATGTAAACAAAGATGAGAACACATCTGTGAGGCTGTCATCTAAAGGGAACACAGTCCAGTAATTTACATTCATTTGCAGAATAAGGTTATGCACTTTCTTCCCACCCACATTTTGATTAGGCCAATTCTGCCTTCATGTGTACGTATATCTTCGATGTCTTTAAACAAATATATGGTGTCACTGTTAAAGCAAAGTAAATAGGGATATCTGTCAGGGATATCTGTTAGGATTGCTTTTTGTTTCCTCAGCCTGGAATTTGAACAGCATGTTTAAAGAAGACTGCTCAAGGATAGTTTTACAAAGACTGACATTTTAAACAGTGAAGACACACTAGGGCTTCTTAAATCTCCCAATTCAGTTCAATGGCTGAACTGTGGGAAAAATGGGATGTTCTATGACTTCTACACAGCTTGAATGCAGCAGGGGAAATCAAGTAGCTGAAAATAGAAGCCCAAGAATATAGAGACAAATGCTTAGACTTTTTGATACGTTAACTCTTCTTGACCATAGATTGAAAGATTGCACACCAGCAGATGAAATGTGACTACATCTTTTTAACACAACCCTCCCCACCCCTTGAAAGCTTTTAAATACAGTTCCTTTGAACTGAAAACAGTATCTCTTCTAAGAATAACAACACTCACAAAGCATTTCTGCTAGCCTAGGATTCCATTTTGCCGCTGCTCGTGAAGAATTCATGGTACTTTCAACATTCTTTCTGTGCTCGGTAAATTAAGTAAAATATAGGGAGCATAACTTGTCAATAACACCACCAAGTATCAATGGTAATCATAAATATCAGTGTAGAGCTACTCACCACATATACATGTAACTCCAATTTCACTGGCAGAGCTGAAGAGTCCTACTGGCCAATAACTTGCACACTACCTTGTATGAATATTGTATGTTCTCCCAGATATTCAGGTCATTCCTACACAGAACATTTTCAAAAACTCAAGAGAGACAGTGTGAGACACTTCACTTCACCTGGCCTCCTTATTTTTCTCCCTGACAAAGATACTTGCATGAAGTCTTTGATCCAAGTTCAAAATTGATGGAAGCAAGGATTTTGAAGTCAATGCAACCATTTGGCTCATTTTGCTACTTCAGCCTTATGTTTGTTTTCACTTGTTTGACACTGACACATTCAGAATAGGCTACAGAAAATTAATTACCATATTCTTGCATATCTTGGTATTGTAAGTCAACAGTAGTGATTTGTCCAGCATACAGCAAATAGGAATTGTCACCTGCTTTTGTACAGGACCACAGTTCTACTCATTACAAACCATGTCACCATGATGTAATGAGTCATTTAAAGCCACTCGAAGCCAAACAATCTCTCAGTACCTCCAAGACTGACCTCTTTTTTAATCTGAGCAACTTCCAAGAGTTGCTATACATAAGCCCCATTAAATTTAGTAACTACAAGTAGAGACAAATTTATCTCTTAGCAGATCTAAATAACATAGCAAATGTATGAGCCTGGCATTAGTACAGGTCAGCAAAACCTCAAAATAGACTAAGAGGGAACCACCTCACAGCTTAGACACTGTACACTGTCCCTCCCTGCTTTTGCGCTCTAAACTATGGGAATGCTACATACAGAAAAAAGCAAATTTAAAAATAGAAAGAATGTCCAACTTTTCACATACTTTTGCCAATTTGTATTTCTGAGCCAAACTCATTCTCTATACTGTGCAGGAGATAATGCATTAAACTGGAAAAGAGTAAAAATCTGTTTGGGTACTCTTGTCATGTAAATTTAACCCTGAAATATTCTGAGCATTCAGTGGAAACAAAATACATCTTCTGGAGTAAGTTTCTCTTTAATGATAAGAATGAAAATGAAAGAGATCATTCATACTGAAAAGGAAAAAACAAATTGCATACAGTTTGGAAGAAAGAACATGTAGGTCTTGATCTTGCCTGATGCTTTGAGTACAGAAGTAGCCTCCATTGTTTAAGGCACTTTCATGTCAGATTAGAGATGTAAGAGTTGTGTGAATACGTAATTGTATTTTGACAGCACCAGTACTGTCCTCTCAACAGACCTACTGAAAATGGAAGTGTTCAAATCGCCCTCTACTTTTAGTACTTTGGTTTTAAAAATGAGAGCAGGAGAACTTACCTGGATTTTAAGACAAAAAAGGATTAAAAAGAGCTCAATATTGGCAGTAATGTTTTGATAACATCCAAGTGTCAAGGCTTTAACATATGCTGGACTGGCCTGAATGTGCACCCTGATTTTCTCATTGGATTTTTCCCTTGTTCAGGGAGAACTCTTGCTGCTGGGAGGAGATGGACAAGATTTCTGACCCCTGCCCCTGCACTTGCTTAAAAGGGAGGGCAAGGGTCACACAGAAGGAAAAAGGGTTTTAAGCTTTTAGTGGAAGGGCAGATGTGGGCTGGAATTTAGCTGGAGGGAGGAAAAGGAGAGGGGAATGAAAAAAAAAAAAAGAATTCAATCTTCTCTTCTCTTCACAGCTCTTCTACAACTGCTGAGGTATATCAAACTCATTTGCAAGGCTTTAAGGTTTAAACCTCTTGCTAAAGTACAGTACTGGCACTTGTAGTAAAAATAATGCAATAGCTTTTCCATTCCCATAAACAGCTACTCCACCTCTCCAGTCAGCCTCACTCTCAAGTCCATCCATGGTAAATTCAAACTTACTCTCAGCTGCCACAAGTGCTGGATGGTTTTCACTGCACTCCCCAGGACACAGACTTTTCTTGTAACCTCCAGACCTGTGAAGGCTGGGTGATGAATGTGCATTTTAATGATAATCAAACACAGCCAAGGTCACCTTTTACCACTCTTCCTCCAGGACAAGTAGAAGCATTAAGTAGTAATGAAATTAAGTATTTCACAGTCTATTGCTCAAGTTCTGCAGTGAAGGTGTGACACAACAGGACACCTTCACTCAGACTGAAGAAGGAACATTGTTGTTTACGTATTTTAGTCACAACGTCAACAAATACAGAGATTTGCAAAATATCCCAGAAGGAAGCCTTCTGAAGAAAGCTTCATGATATACTTAATCTCTTGCATTTTGGTCTAGTATCTGGTTGCTTTCTTAATGATTAAAAAAGAAAAAAAAGGAATAGAAGGGCAAAAGAGAAGGCTCACTAGTAGTAAAATCCCTCCTTGAAATTACAGGCATACTGTAATTATGTTTCCTAGCTGTTTCCTAATAATTTCTGCCTCAAAAACTACTTCTGAATTCATCAGTGATCACAAATCCTAATATCAAACCCTGACCACTAATTCATTCCTGAGGTCAAATATTGTTAAAATACCTTAGAGAAACTTGTTTAGATGTATTTTGTCTTTGTTATGACAATAGTGACCATTATCCTTGCCTTGATGTGAAGGAATGTGTGTATCTCACAGGAAAGTTGCAACCTTTTGCACCTAACCCCATCAAAAAATCCCAATCTCAGCACAACTGTGTTGTTTTAAGAAGCTTCACCAGAAATGTAAGTGATAGAACAGGCAGGGCTGGGAATTAGCAGGAAGCATTTATATCCCAGTCCATCCTGAGCTATCAGGGGCTCTGATGACTTAGCCTTTCTTTCAGATGAGATAAAAAACAGAGGTCCTAGCATCTGGTGGCCATTAGGAAACCAGAGATACTGGAGTTAGTATTAGACATTGAATCCTGGTCATATTCCAAGACAAACAATTATATTCAACCTTCCTAATAATTCCACACTGTTTCAGGGAAAATAACTCTACCTATCCCCAGGTGCTGTACAGTGTTTACTGGCCTGCTGCAAAACAAAACACTAATACTGCAAGAGTACACTGCACTCCTCAACAACATGACACCTCTTCCATCCCTTTAATAAATTGCCTGATAATAGCTATACCAGGTTTTGTTACAGAAGTATTTTATATGGATGAAATCCCTGAGAGTTGCTGGAGTATCACTGCAAGGAAAGAATAGGTGCCCAGTTGCACTGTGAACCATCCTTCTGTTGATCTCTCAGGTACATCCTCACGCCAGTTTACAAGTGTTTTCCACAGTGTGCACAATCTTTGTGCCAGGGCTAAGCACTGACATTCCCAATGCTAATCAATCATCTCACCTTGGTGCTCCCAAATTACCACTCTTAACATTCCTCTTTGGTCATAAAAGGACTCAGGTTATTAACAGTTATTCTCCAGGTCACGCCTCAGTTAAATGGATAAATTAGCTCAAAACTAGATTGGTTAAATATTCTCTCCTCCTCTAACCTCCCCCCAGAGATGAAAAACATCAGTGAGAAACACTTTATAACTACTCTTTCCACCTGCTATTACTGTCCTTTGAGATTCCCAAGAGGTCAAAACTAAGCAATAGCTGTATATAAACATACACCCACATGCATTTTTACTTGAGTAAAGTATAATAGCTTTGGATACTCTAATGCTAGTCTTACCCAAGGATTACAACCCTGAATAATTTCTCAATTTGTAAGAGGAGTGTGTAATGTTCCTAGACTGAACATCGAGATGTTTTCTGGCTCGACTGGGGCAGATTTTACCTCAGTGTGTGAAATGATGTTCTCTGGAAGAGATAATGCTTCTGTTATTGCAAAGAAGAGAATGATCCCATTGGATCACTGATCATTGCCTTGAAAGATTTATGTTCTGACCTATCACATCAACAATCAGCTTAACAATAAAATCCTGTTGCAGAAAGGTTCCTTTTTTATGGTCTCTTTTTACATGCCAGCAGCATAAAGCACAGCTGTGCTCTGAGCTCACCACCCTGCCACAGGACTGAGAAAGAACAGTTTTGGGAGCGATGACCATTGTTTTGAAGACTTTCCTCAGCCAGATAATTATCAACACCCTCCTACTTCAGTAAGTGACTTTAATTTAAAATCAGGCTTGAACCTTCATTGTACCCAGGAACAATATTTAACTCAGGCATTCTCTAGGTTTTAAGAGGCAGAGGAGCTGCCATCCTTATACAGAATGAGTATCAGAGGAAGCTGTGTGTACACAGTTTCTTAAACAATTCCAGGGTTGGTGTGTTGAGACTGCCCCTTGCTGAGCAGTGTTTTCCCAGGATTTCTTTAAGTTTTGCATGTATCTGACAGGTTGCAAACCTTTTGAAGCAGGGATTGTATTTCAAGTCCGATTTCTCATCTATGAGAGCACAGTAAGGTCAGATGTAGTGACCTGAGTTCACAGGTGTGAGAACTACAGATGCAGCAATAAAAACGTGAGAAAGTTCACAACCTCACAGAGTGACCTTTCAGAGAAAAAAACTGTGCCATGTGCACCTGAAGATACTTTAATCTCACAGACTTTTAACAAAGTTGATATAAACAGTACTCTGAAGAACATTTTTAAAATGTAAAGTCTGAATAAAATTCCATGCTCTGGATTTCTGGTAAAGCACTAGATTTCCTTCCTCTCACCACAAGAAAAGCAATTCACAGCTAACTATACTCCCACGATCATCACACAGACCAACTTCTGCTGTGACAGGCACAAGACCCAGAGCTGCAGTGGGAGAAACAAAATCAGAGCTAAAAGCTCAACCTAAGAACATACCCAAGCATCAACTTCCTAACCTCCCCCTCACCAGAGGCAAACAGCAACTTCACATTGTACACTCTGACACCCTGCAGACTCCTTTGTGGTACGGAATACATTAATAAGGGCAAAAGGTTATTTTCCAGCAAAGTTTGTAAATTAAATTCTATAGAACACCAAACAAAAGGTTACATGAGTGTTCATTTATCCATGAGCAGTGAACTCAAAAGAAAATATTTCATTTCAGGTTCTGCAATGTGTCCTAACAATGGGAGCTTATACACCACAGGTACTCTGCAAGTAAGGCTAAATTAATTAATATCAAATTTCAGTCAAATGTACTGCCCTGAGAAAGGTTTCAAATTGTTTTTTCCACTAATGGAATTTTGGTTAAGATCTTTTATAAAAAATAATACAGAAGGAGTAACTGAAAGGAAGAACACACTTTATTTGATTACTTTTAAAACACACAGGCTTGCAGAGTGGTGCAAGTGGAAAAGAATGATTAGGAAGTTGCCTGATTTATTCAGTTAGATAAGTTATCTTAAGGTATAAGTTGTCTGACTTATTTGGATTTAAACCAGCTACAGAAATATTCCCTGTCTTACAATGACCAAGACACCTTGCACCTGCTACGTGGAGGTGTAGAAGTCTGCACCAAATTATACATTAAACTACAAAAAGGGACACAGCAGAGGCTGCCGAGGACCATCAGCAACAGCTGCCCTCCTCCCTCCAGACACGTGTACCCACACACAGGGCACAGGCACACAGGATTCCTGGCACCTGGCAGCCTTCTCTGCTGGAGCTTCTCACTCCATTTAATAGCTTTTCTCCTCCCACAAACTCCAGCTCATCCAGAGACACAGAAATTTAAAACAGTACTTAGAGAAAGTGTCATCAATTACTGTCATTTAAAAGCTGAATTTTGTTCTCAACACTTAACTAGTCCAGTGTGCATCAAGCATGACCTAAAACAAGACATCAGATCCTGCAGGCCAGAAAAGTATGATTAATATTTTTGTCTTTTTTCTGCTCTTTAACCCAGACCTTTCTAAACAGACCTTCATCCAGCTTGTCAGAGATCCTGACTCCAACAGCTCTGGGTGCCAATTACTTCATACAGAGATGCAAGAAACCACACAGCTGACAGGGCTGAGATAACCCAGTCCCAGGGAAACTGTCTCCTGATTTCCTCAACTCTGTGAAAGTCAAACATCCGCATGTTACATAAGAGGTCCCCACAGTCAAGCACCTGACTTACAAGCTGTGGAAGAAAACCTGTTAACTTTTAGGATTATTTTGTTTTCTCCTGGTTTCCTCAACTTTTGTCGAAGATTTAGGGAGAGAAAGCGGTATTTTATTTTAAAGATTAAAAACATAGCATGTGCTACTGTTAAAAGAATAGCATTTTAGGGCTAGTACAGTTAGACTTGTAAAATCTTTGGTGCTTTTAAGCCAAACCCTCTTGTAATACTTCAAGAAAAAAATGTAGCATCACCTGTATCTCTAAGCAAAATGCTACATTTGTTATGGTTTTTATTTATGTTATGTCTTTATAACTTGAATAAAAACACCATCTTTGATCTCTTGCTTTACAGAGATGCTGTTTGTTTGGTACAGTCCAGGCTTTTATGTAGAACAAGATGTAGGTAAAGTCTTCAGTTTTGTGAAATTAAAACTGAAATTCAAAGTTGCATTCAGATCAGTTTTTACAAAATACATATTTCATATGTTTTTATCATCATTCTCTATTCATACATAGATTAGTCAGGAAAATCAAGAAAGAAAAATATTTGTATCACCTCAGAAACTTGAGGAAAACACAAACAAGCACATATGTAACTCCTCTAAATATCTTTCAGGGTTAACAACAGTTACCTGTCTTAGAGTACACCTTCCCCTTTGAGAGCAGCTCTCTCTACTACAAGGACTTGAACAAAAAAATGAATGCATTCTTCCTTCTCTTGATAAATAGACAAACACACCACCAGGAGCAGCATATGCATGACCCTTTTATAGATAGCAACAAACACGGTGTGCAGCATTTAAAAATGTTACATGAAGCCACTCAACCTATACTGAGAATAGAGTCTAGGCTTCCTGACACTTCATGCCACAACCAAGTCTTCATGTTTTATCTACAAAATACTAGCTTCCTGCCCTAACCACAAAATATCTGATGGAAGTCAATATCCTGCTACAGTTTCTTGATATCATCACCCAGGAATTTGCGATTTGGGGCTTATCAAAAGCAGAGGCAGCAGCAGCTATAAACTGAGCAAGTACAGTAAATTTCACAACTCTGCCAAGCAATTGAATGAATTGCGGTGGTCTCATCTTACAGAGATAAACTGTCCAAACAGAATTTGAATTACTTTCCCATGGTAGTTTTATGATGAACTTGCTCAATGGAAGCAGCTCAGTGCTCTTGTGCAACTTTCTCAAGATACAAGTTGATACTGGTGCTACTTTGATACAGCGTGAGGTAACATCTAAATAATCAGGCTTAAGGTGCCAATGACATTTGATACGCAAGGAAAACAAGGATTACTCATGCTAGACACTAAATAAGATTCCAAAAGAAACTGAGGTCCCCAAAGATATACTATGTAAGGTGCAGACTAAATTCTCAGGGATCTGAGTTAAACACAATATCCCAGAATCCACCTGAGAGCAGCGTGAGCACTTTTCAGTGGTCTCCACCTTACTATTGCATCCACAACTTTTAAAGTCTTACAAAACACTTTTACTGCCTATCTAGAAAAATGAAATGAAAAAGGAAACAATATCCATTATTTAAAAATGAAAGAAAACTCACAACATTCTTCATTAAGACTAATCCCGCTGTTCTTTTTTTAAAAACAAAACCATGCAGATAAGGAAGTGTTGTAAATCTGAGCTCTGTAAGCTGCTGGGCTGCGGAAGGGCCCCTCTAAACAAGTATGTCATGGAGCTAGCCTGTACCTGTGCCTCACTGCACATTCCTCTGGCAAAGGAATTTAGGTCTGAAACCTGGTACCCCTCTGCCCTCCTCGGAGTGAGCTCATAATACCAGAATGAAGAGGAGGGAAATAATTTTCTCACTGGAATTTCTTTAATGGAAATTATAAAAACTCGATGAAACAGATGCTGGAAGTATTTTGCCTGGTTATTCTTACACACACAGAACACTTATTATCATATATAGAAAACACAGAACTCCCTCAGCAAAATTTATCTCTGGTAAATTCAATGTTATCATATAATCCAAATAAAACTTGTAGCCACTATTGCTTCACGAAGATGCCTGGGCTGACAGTCTTCTGTGCATGGAAAACTGTAATACAATTTTTAATTTAACAAACATTAATTAATTATACTCTACCACTGTCAGATTGTAGTTAAGACTCTCTGGCTGACTTTTAATCCTTGTCATTCGTCTCTGAAAGAGGGGCAGGAGCTTGGCGGGATAGCACAAAACTGGAAGATAAAAACCAACCAGATTCTTTGGAAACTTTAAGGTCTCATACTAGCCCACAGCAGAAGATGCAATTGAGGAGCCTCGAAGCAGTCAAAATCAACACTTTACAGTTTTGTGCCTTATTGTTTAGATGTTTAAGCCTTCAAGATCTCCAAAGGCAGATTGTGCAAGTCATCTCACGTCGTGAGGAGCCTTAGGGCACACAAAGCATCCTGTGCAACGCTTCAAAGCGGCAAAACTTGCCACATGACTTGGGGCCAAGCTTTCCACACATGCAGGGCATAATACCACCTGTACTTAGCCTGGCACAGGGGAAGAACATCTGCAAATCGCTTCCAGGGGTGAAATACAACACAGTAATGCAACCAATGATTATATATGTTTAAGTAAAAATTGCAATATGTTTCTTTGTATCACGTAAGGAAATGACGTGAAATGTATGTCCATGATAAATGAAGGGACAAACAAGACCAAATCTCGTTGCTGTAACTTCAACAGGAGTGTTCATTTAAGGATTAAACCTAGCCTGCAACCCTCAGCACACTGGAGGGCATGCAAACACATTTTACCTTCAGTGGAAAACGTGCTCTGCCACACTAAAAGATATTCCCACCCATACCCCGGGCTGCAGAGTCTCAGGACAGCAGCCTTTGCAAAACCTCTGCGGTAATTTGCTACACTTTACTTAAGGTATGGGAGGCCCTCAGCTCCCAGAGACCCTGCTGAGTGCTCTCCACACTCCACATGCTCCAGGGCCAATATATTCACATGGAAATTGCACCACTAAGAGATACAGGTCAAACCACAGTCTGGAGCTCGCTCTAATTATCTAGGCAGATTTTGGTTTAATCCTAACAAGATTATACATTCAGATAGATTAAGGCTGTTAAAAGTACCACAGAGCAAACCCTATAATCACTACCTTGAAGAGACCATCTAAAGTATTCTGTTTATGGTCACCAACTCGTTTAACTTTAAAACCCCTGTGGTATTCAAAGAGTATTTTCTGTATCTATTTGTGGTAGAAGTAGGCTAAGCATCTGACATTTACTTTCATGACTAAAACACTTCACATCTGTTATAGGACTGGTTTCAATGTTTCCTCCTTTCAGCACCATAATAACATATTTTCCCTAGATTTTTCTTCAGCTTACATCTTAGAGTTCTTCAAGTCACAGCAAAAAGCCAAGGACCATCTGTAGAAAGAGATTTCACACATTTCCACTTTAAGCCGAAACTACTTTATAAGGTTAAAAATGCACTACCCTTCCTTTGTAAATAACTTACAAGGCTTTCAAGAAGAGAGAGCTGTTAAAAACTGTGTTTCTGATGAAAAGAGATGGAAAACTGCTAAATAGGAAGAAATGCATTTGCGTTACACCTGTCCCCATAGTGAAGGTAAAGAGCACATGCATTTCCAAGGTACACCAGAAATAAAGCACCTTAGTTCTGGCACTCGGGGTTTACTAGAGATCACCTCAGTCATGCCCACAAGACACACACACTTTTATCTTTTCTGGTAATAAAGACTCAGCATGTTCTGTGCAACATGCTATATACACTGTGCAATACAGGACCTGCCAACCTCACCTTCCAGCTGAATCCAGGCTCCACATGTGCTGCACTTCATACAAAAGGCATTTACAAAGATATATTCATTTTACAGATGATGTTCCAACTTTTCAACCCCTCACACACACTTTGATGACAGTCTAAAACCTCAAAAGCAGGGCTGAGGCTGAAAGCCTACAGGCTCCTTTTATGGAAAAGTCTGAAGACTATTATAAATTCTTAATTTTCCAAGCTTGCTTTTTGCTCCTGCAGGCTATGTTCTTCCAGTTCAGTTACACCCTGTTTGTGGATAGCTTTAATCATCAAAGTACAATACAATGATTCACCTTCCTATTGTTTGGATGTGTTTCCACTCTAGTAGCAGCAGTAATTCTGAATTGCTTTCAAAAATTAAATAAATATATTATACACAGCAAAAGTTAGACTGATATAAAGAGAACAACTTGAAAATGCTCCTGGCTCCTCTTTGGGAAAGTAGAGTCATTATTACTGTGTCAATTCATCTAAGTTGGTTACAGTAATGAGATGAGTTTACACGTATTTCAGAATATATTTTATTCTGAAAAATTGACTTGCCAGCTTATAAATTTTAAACAGACTTCAACTTAAAAGTAAAATATTAAGAGTAATAAATTCATCACTTCTTTCCTAATGTATATTGTTTTCTAAGGAAACACTTTTTGGTTTAAGACTTCGTTTTAGAACCAGACATTATTTCATGTCCATGGAGAGATACCTTAATACTTGTGAGGGCAGGACCTTAATATAAAATATTATCTTCAGTGAATCAGATAATATGATATGGAATACAAAAAGCTGATTTGAAAACCCTCTAATGCAATGAGAACAGGGTAAGGTACATGCAGTAATCAAAAAAAAAAAATCAGGAAAAGACAAAGTACTAACTTTTTGCTATTTAGAGATTTAAAACGATGTTACTAGCAAAAAAATAAAGCTGGTGACATTTAATTTGAGGAGATTTTAAGAAGCACAGGCACATTTTTAAGTCCATTGCTCACTTAAGTACATATACATTTTCATCTCCTCTACTTATTAGGTCAAACCTAACCCCTCCAAATAGTGCTTTAAATTCATTTATGCAGTTGGCTTTCAGCTTACTCTGTACAAACATTTTAACCCAATCTCTAAAAAGTTGAAGGTCTTGATCTGCCAGGCACAAAAAATATGCTAAGGAAACAGTTAATGTTGCTGTTGCTATCTTGTTTCCTACCCCCTGCTCCTTCAATGGAAAAATGACAAATACGCCGATCTGGAGGAAAGTTTAATATTTGTCTTGTATCTTACAGAAACCTTCATGTATTGCCTTTCCTAGCTACCTCCCAATTAGTCCAGATACAACACCCAGATGATGCAGAGATTTTGCCTGTGTTATACGTACATCATACTGGGGTCTTGCCAAGCGCCTGTTTCAAGGAGGGAACCGTTTGTTCCTCTTACTAACGGGGAAAGCAATTAACATCATGTGCAAGCCTCTCAAACAGATCTGTGCAACAGAGATTCCTGGGTAACAGGCACTGACATGTCCTCACTGCTCTGGGAGGGAGGCAGCAGAGAAAGCACCGCAGGATTAACCGCCAGGGGTGATGCTGGCAGCCTCCCTGACTAAAGCGCACAAAGGAGAGGCAGGAAGGCAGAGCAGCTCAGGAGCACGTTGAGGCAAGGGCTGGAGGCTGCACAAAATACAGTAGATTCCAGTCAAATAGGAGAAAATAGATCAGGGAGTGATTAGGGCAAACTCAGAATACTGTAGCTATTGACAGCTCAGGGGTCTGAAGCAAACCAGACCAATGTGGTTCACAGCGTTGGTTCTCTCAGCATTAAGGGAATCAAGAGACTGTGCAAAGGGGGTGGTGTTGCTTTAGTGGCCTAGTGACACAACCATAGCTAACCAAAATCCTGCACAAACAAGAAGGAAAGCCCATACCACACAGGGATCTCTACAGCTTTGTATTTATTTGGGTACAAGCAGAACCAGAGGGCCAGCAGTCACCTCTGACCAAAATAAACTGTTAAAAAATGTGGCAAAGAAGCCAGCAAAGAAGCAAATCCATGGAACAGGAACTTGGAGTCGGTCTTACCCTCAACTCTTTGGTTTTCCTCAAACCTGAGAGAAGAGGAAACCACTCTGAAAAGATGAATTTGAACACAAGTAGTAAGATTATTGTCAACAACTTTTGAAAGCCCAAAGTTAAACACAGCCACTGGAAACAGCAGCACCACAACTTCCATATAAATCACACCAAGAGAGAAGGGAAAGTTGTACAGAATAACTCACGGCCAGGTGAACTGCAGGAAACCTGTGCAAAATGCACAGGAATAACTTATTTGCTTTCCCCAAGTATTTTCATGTTTATTGCCTCCACCTCCAAATTCCCTCTTTGCAAGGAACAGGTAACGAGAATTCCACTCTAAATGCCCTTTTTGTTCAGACTAAATAGAAATAAGTATGCTAAGCTCAGTTAGGGTTTATAGTCTTCCCAGGAGAGTGAGAGCCCTGTTGGGCTATAGGGATATTTTGAAAGAAAAGTAAATAAAAAACCTCAAATAAATAAAAAGAATAAAAAAACCGCAACTACCTAAGGATATAAAGTTCATAAGGTCAGTGACAGATCTCCCTTCCTGCTGATTCTTAACATCACAGTCACTATCAAGACTACATTTTACAGGTACCCTCTAACAAGCAATTCAGCCTCTTTCCAATTTCTTTTGAAACACAGACTGACCTGCTAAAACAATCCCTTTCACAAGTGCTTTAATTTTTCTTTTGTCCACAATAACAAAGAAAGCAGTTCTTTATTTTCAGACTGGATTTTCAGAGACCTATCAACGAAAGCCTACAAAAATTCTTATTTCTTCTTTTTTGTCATCATTATAACATTTAAGCTGAGACACGGGCATTAACAAAGTCCCTTTTCTGATGTGGTAGTACAACTTCATGCTGGTATCTATGCAATAATTTAATTTTAAATTATAATCCATGAAGTGGCACACAAACCCAGTTATGAAGGGAGAGAGGAGGTCAAGTACATCAAGAATTTTTCATCTATATCTGTCATGAATTCATGACCACATCAAAATACTGTTATACCACTCTACAATATAAGCCTTTTTTTCCTTCAGAAAGAATAAAATTTTATTATTTTGGGGTACCTAAACAATTTCCCTAAAAGATTTGACAATCCCAAAGAAGTCACTGATAAAAGGAAAACTGGCTGGCACCACTACAAAAGGCCCTGCCTGCTTTAGGGGCACCAGTATGACTCACTAACAGCAGCTCTTAAGCCAAGGGGACACAGTGGCTGGTAGCAAAGCTGGCTGCTTAGAAAGGGAAATAAAATGTTTCTTCAGGTCACACACACCTATACCAGAGGCACTCACAAGTGGATAATGGTACCAAAAAAACTCTTCAGAACACAATCACATACGTTACTTCATTTCATATCTGCTGTAACCTGACATAGTACCTGAGTACCAATTCAAATGCACACTTGATATGCTCATTTCTCTTCAGCACCCAGAAATATTTGGCAAATAAACAATTATTTGTTCAGATGGGAGAGAAAAAGATAGTCAGCTTTAAATTAAAATTTTCTTTAAAACTCAACATGTCTCGGCAACAGCAAGATAATTAGTGCTGTTATGAACAGTTAACTTCTTTTTTTTAGTAATTCTCATTATTTTGCTATAGAACCAAGGTATGATGCTTATTATTTTACTACAGACCTATTGCCATTCAAACTTGAATGACCAATCTCAATGCAGTACGTGAATCTTCACCAAACAGTATGTGAATCTCCACACCTCTGCATTCTTACACATTAGAAGCTGCCTTATCTAGTAAACAAATCATGAGATTTAAAAGATTAGGTGAATATTTCACATTACTTCTTGAATTCTGTACTTTCCTTCCTTATACAAGTAACTTTACTATAGATATTACTTCTTTCCCCACAGTTCCCTACTACATGAAGGTACACCTGTAAAAGTCAAGTTACAGAAGGATTGCATATTTCTAAACAGTGATTAAAATGGTAAAGAAAACAAAACTTTACAAATACCTCGTTAGTGGATAGCATCATATTGGCAGAAATTGAACTGCAAAGTGGCATCATGAGAGCTGCAACTCTGGTTTTAAATATCCATAATTAAACAACTATTTTACCCCTCTGCCAGAGGCTCTGGGACAAAATTTATTTTTGGTCACTGAAAATGGTCCAATTAAGCTGGTTCAGTACATATTAAAGGAAAAGACGTCATGAAACATTTGTATCATAGATATCAAAACAAAACACACTGAAAACCTGGGATATATTAGGATACAGATAAATAAGGTCACTTGGACTAGCTTGTCAGAAACTTGCAGAGCTTCAGTTACTCAAAATAGAGCAGACTGCCCAGAACTGGTTTTCACACATAGTTTTTATTTGCCTTACTTGGATACTGAAGATGTTCTGCTGAATAAGATAGTAAGTGTGAGAAAAAGAGAGTGCTCTAGTTGCAAGAGTACATGAAGTCTACTCATAAAATAAAGCTAATTCAACTCCACCTGAAAGCTCAGCTGTTCCAACAGAATGTGTTTTACTGTAAAACCTTACAATAAGTCCTAACAGTAATTCCATATGATATCACATCAAACTTAGCACACATTCCAGATGCATTCAACTAACTGAAAAACAACAGAAAGGAAATAGTAAATGGGGAGTTACCATCTCACCTGTATGCCAGGTGTGCTCTCAGGGGGCACAGAATGACCACTAGGACTGTGATGCAGGTCAGCTGAGAGCTTTGTGAAAAAATGTGTATCTCAAATTTCATTGCAAGAGGCTTGTTTAGGTTTTGTGACCATTTTCAGCTCATGCTCTATCTCATGTTTATGAGATAACATCCCTGAAAACAGCAAAACTGATTATCTTTTAAGAAGTCCCTCTCCAAAAAACTCTTATTTTGCCCTGTAGGCTGGAAAAGCCTCAGGGGAGGACAGTGATTAACCAGAGCAAACCCCTGTCTCTCTAGCACTGTTCTAACATTTTGTCTTATCCCCCTGAGTTCCAAACCAACTTCTGTCACTTGTCTTAGTGCAACATCTCAAAGACAGCATGTACTAGATTGTTGGTTTAGGTTTGCACAGCATCTCATACTGACAGCCCTGGTTAATTATTAAAGCAAATTACTGATAATAAAAGATTGAAACCATGAATGAAGCATTGCTTCTGGAGTGATTTCAGCTGGAGTGACTTACTCCCAGCAATTGGTCTACAAAGGAGGTAACAATCTCTGCAAAGTCACCACATATGTAACTGCAAGTCATCCATGTTTTCAACACCTGGCTCAAGAAAACATAGATAACATTACAAGTCTAATTTTGTACTGCCATTTAAAACAGATTACCATTTATAACCAGGAGAAATTACTATAAACCGAGAAATTAATTCAGACACACTTTAAAATCCTGTTTTTACAGAAAGGAGAATGACTACACCTCATAACTGGGACCTCTGAGTCAAAGCCATCTTTGATACAACTTTATTCAAGGAGCTGGCCTGATGTCAGCCACTGCCTGTACTAGTCATGTCCACAGTACCATTCCTGAAGAGTGCTCAAGAACTGGAACAGCATTTCAGGGATGTTTCCCTTACAACAGGCACATTCCTGAAATAAGATTATTTGAAAGGAAAAAAATATGAACAAAGTTATAAATGACACCATCTCCAGCAACAAGTTGACCGTCTCTGTGAACAGTCTTCTAGAAGTTATTACTCCTTATTAACCTAAAGCTTTAACCTCATTTCATTAACACTGTACCTCACTATGCTCTGTCACTTCAAATTACACACCAGAAGACTATTAAGCAATATTTTAGAGATCCTGCTTTTTTTCTGAAGAATTCTGCTTACTGCGAGTTCAATCACCAGGACTTTCTCTTAACTTACTTCATGTTGGAGGGTGTTAGGATGTGTTTTTAAATCAGTGATACCAGAAAGTCATTAACCTGCAAGTGTATCTGGAGCTGACAAAAACATAGTTTGAGTCTTTCCTGTTCAGCATGTTTGACAGCATTTTTAATAAAAAACATTAAGTCCACTAAATCACAGAATCACAGAAAATTATGAGTTGGAAGGGACCCACAAGGATCATCTAGTCCAACTCACCATCTAATACCCATACAGCGACCGAGAGCACATCCCAGAGCGTAACACCAACCTAGATGCCTCACAATCTGGCAGGCCACTCCGAGCCGGAAGGGGCCCAGGATCATCCAGCCCTACACCCCCCAGCTAGACCATGTCACTGAGCTCCTCGTCCAGTCTTCTCTTAAACACTTCCAGGGATGGCGACTCCACCACCTCCCTGGGCAGCCCATTCCAATATGCAATTACTCTCTCCGTGAAATGCTTAGGCATATAAAGCGCTAAGTGTTTTAAGGATCCATTTATGATTTTTTTTTATACTTTTAGACCAGTTACACACCTATTAAAATCTTGGGTCTTCTTTAACCCTGAAGAAAACTGTCTGGAAGACTTTGAAATAGCATATAGATATTAATCTTACTCATTGCAACAGATTTAAGTTGACAGAGTCCCTTTATGGGCAATGAAAGATGGCAAGGAACTCAAAGAAATCCGACTGCTTAAGAGCTGTGTTTTCCATCAGGTATGCAACAAAATTAGAGCAAACAATTAAAAATCTGCTGCCAGTTACAGCTGCATCAGTCAGGAATAACTCCCCTGCCATATTGCATGAATATATAAAAATGCCTGCAAAATGTTTCAAAAAGCCTTCAAAATACTCGGTTTATAAAAAGTTATTTCCACACAGATTCTATCACAGCAAAAACTCTCAGAATAGTTCTTGCTTTTGTTGAAGAAAAATCCCTAATCTTTTAATCTTTGAGAAGATTAGAGCTTGGAACTACCACCTGATCAGGATGATGAAATTCTACAAGTGCAATTGATTATAAAAAAATGCAAAACAGAAACAAGCCTTTCATACTTATGAAAAGTATAACCCCCTCTGCTATTAAAGACTTTTCAAAAGACTTCTTCTCAATTGCACAGGAAGGTTCTAAATCCTTAAAATTTTAACCAAAAGAGCAGTAAAAGAAGTAGAAAAACATTGGCTGGCAAGTCAAGAATCCATGTTTTAACTGGTTTTGTTAGAAATCTGTCAGAAGTTGCATTAAAATAAACTTGCTTAAAACATATACTAATTCCATTGATTCATTATTGCATATGTGCTGTGTAAACCACATTGCAAATATTATTGTACAACCTTAAATTACATTACAAAATAACAAAGACACTTTTTAACTGCTGACTGTACATCAGCTGTACTTAATTTAGGCTACAGATTTTCCAAAGGGCTCCTTCATTCACTGGCTGAGTGGGCTAACAATTGCAGCATCCCAGTTGCAGAAAATCTATTACAACACCAAAAAGATGAAAATCATGAAAATTAAAAAAGCCTGCAATCTCCTACTAATATTTTTAAACATTAATTAGGAACAGCAAGAGAAAAATCCACGTTTAGGTCATAAAATTATCAGATTGACAGATCATAAAGTCGTTGCTTCTGTACACCAACTTGGAATTTAAGACACGTTTACTAATCCATAGTTACGAACCCTGCTACAACACTTAACAGCCTAATCCTTTAATTTCTCACATCACTTTTACTTAGTTATGATGTGTCCTGGATTGGATCCCTTGTGAACAAGGACCTAGAGGGTCAGCTTTTAACAGAAAGCTTTGAGAAGAGGCTGAAAGAGAATGAAAGGCAGTCAGGTCGCAAGTGAGACATTGATGACGCTTCCAGACGCGGAAAGCTCCTACACCGCACCCCAGCGTACTTTTCAAAAACTAGTCCAAGTCGGGCAGACGAAAGGTACAAGGGGACTTCAGAGCAGAGGTGTACGGCAACTAAAAAAAAAGAACACAACAAAGTCCGCGCATCTTTCCGAGGGGGGCGGGGAGGTGTCCGTTTTCTGGCCGAAGGATGCCCAAGCCCCGACACGTTCAGCACGGGCGCTGCCGGGACCTGCACACACTTACCGCACACACACTTACTGCATACACTTACTGCACACACTTACCCTTACCGCACACACTTACTGCATACACTTACTGCACACACTTACCCTTACCGCACACACTTACTGCATACACTTACTGCACACACTTACACTTACCGCACACACACTTACTGCATACACTTACTGCACACACTTACACTTACCGCACACATTTACTGCACACACTTACCCTTACCGCACACACTTACTGCACACACTTACCGCACTCGCCGGCTCCGTGCCCAGCCAGAGCAGCAGCAGCAGCAGCAGCGCCCTGCGGGAGGCAAAGGGACACAGTCACGGTTGGTGCGGGCACCGCGGGCAGAGGGGCCGCTCCCCGGCACTCACCCTGCGCGCCCCATGGCACGGCGGGGAGGAGGAGGAGGAGGAGGAGAAGGAGGAGGAGGAGGGTCCACCGTCACTCGGGGCGGGCAGGGCACGGCTCGGCCGCTCCGCGGGATCCTTCCCCCCGCGACGACGGAGCGCCGAGGGTGCCTGGCCCCAGAGGAGCGGCCGGGCTGGAGGCACCAGCGCTGCCCGCTCGGGGTCGGGCACTGCTCCCTCCCCTCGGGGCGCTCCCGGTGTGCCCGGGCAGGAAGTTTGCGCCGTGTGCGCACCTGAGCGGCGCCGGGACTGAGCCGGGAGAGGCCCGCTCCCGCCGCCCAGTAACATTCAACAGTTGCTGAGTGGGTAAATCATGGTCAAGTGCCACCCAGACTGCTGGCAAACAAGTGAGCATTTCCTAAATCCATCTCCAAATACAATGTCCTGAAAAAGTAGGCTAAAGCCCAAGGCCATTTGTACATTAGAAGGTTNCGCCCGCCCTTCGAGCCGACAAAACCGCGGAGCCGGGGGGCAGGGCGGTGGCGGGGAATCGTATCCCCTTCAGAGGGAGGGGGAGAGCGCACCCCGCACTGCTCGCCCGCCCGCCCCCAGAGCGGAGGAATACTGTAGTCCCGGGAGCACTTGAGCCGGGGGAAGCGGGCTGGGGCGGCAGAGGGGCGGGCGCTGCCATCG
>WEKX01010245.1:350-12061 GCA_013390025.1 Pitta sordida | reverse complement strand
AGCAGCAGCTGCTGTAGCCACGCCAGGACCTGCGTTAGGTTTACTGCTGGTTGGTTATAGAGTCACTGTCAACACTGCCAGTGGACACAGCTGGCAGATGTATTGCCTCCACAGCACAACAGGGCTGTTCTCATGTCAGGGGAGGCAAGCGTTTTGTTTTAATCAGTGCCTACAGAAAAACTTCCACTCCCCTTAGTTTAACCATGTGATGTGTTTTACTGTGTCTGGAAGTTTTGAACCTGGCTATAGTCACACTCTCTGGGAAGCAGCCTTTGAAACTTCACTTTAAACATGTGGGCTTCAGTAGCAGGGTGACAGTGGAGCAGAGCATGGCTCTCACAGTGCCCGCTCTGCCCTCTACATGTGTCTGTCCCTGTTTGTTTGGTTTGTTATGTTCTTTGGAAGTTTTGGGGGATTGTTTTGTTGGGTTTTTTCCTAGTAATGCAAGGAAATTGGCTGTCCTGTTCCCTCCCCTTGCTGTGCAGCAGTACCACCCAGCATGCTCAGGCAGTCTTGCTGCCTTTCCCAGCGCCAGAACTCTGCTGTGGCCCTGCCCATGCTCTGGATGCCCCTTCATTCAGCAGTGGAGCGTGGGCAGGTTTATGCCCTCCCCAACTTGGCTTGGTGGCACAGGCAGGCTTCTGCCCACCCCGGCTCAGCACAGGCACCTGTCCTGGCCCCAGTGGATGGGGGAAGGTGCTTCCTGCTCCCACTCTCATGCACAGACACAGACAATGGCAACCTCATCCCACATCCTAGCAGATAACAATGCCAGCTGCACAAAACCACATTTGCAGTAAACACACCCCAGTAAGTCTGAGCCAAGCCTGGTGGTCCTGGGAAAGCCAATTGACATATTCATTNGATCCTTGTGGGTCCCTTCCAACTCATAATATTCTGTGATTCTGTGATTCTGTGATTCTGAGGATATGCGTCCTGCATCAGGAGCTCAGCTGGGCTACCCCTCGCCAACACTGGCCCTGCCACTCCTGGGATGGTGTGGGTGTGAGCAGCAGCTGCTGTAGCCACGCCAGGACCTGCGTTAGGTTTACTGCTGGTTGGTTATAGAGTCACTGTCAACACTGCCAGTGGACACAGCTGGCAGATGTATTGCCTCCACAGCACAACAGGGCTGTTCTCATGTCAGGGGAGGCAAGCGTTTTGTTTTAATCAGTGCCTACAGAAAAACTTCCACTCCCCTTAGTTTAACCATGTGATGTGTTTTACTGTGTCTGGAAGTTTTGAACCTGGCTATAGTCACACTCTCTGGGAAGCAGCCTTTGAAACTTCACTTTAAACATGTGGGCTTCAGTAGCAGGGTGACAGTGGAGCAGAGCATGGCTCTCACAGTGCCCGCTCTGCCCTCTACATGTGTCTGTCCCTGTTTGTTTGGTTTGTTATGTTCTTTGGAAGTTTTGGGGGATTGTTTTGTTGGGTTTTTTCCTAGTAATGCAAGGAAATTGGCTGTCCTGTTCCCTCCCCTTGCTGTGCAGCAGTACCACCCAGCATGCTCAGGCAGTCTTGCTGCCTTTCCCAGCGCCAGAACTCTGCTGTGGCCCTGCCCATGCTCTGGATGACCCTTCATTCAGCAGTGGAGCGTGGGCAGGTTTATGCCCTCCCCAACTTGGCTTGGTGGCACAGGCAGGCTTCTGCCCACCCCGGCTCAGCACAGGCACCTGTCCTGGCCCCAGTGGATGGGGGAAGGTGCTTCCTGCTCCCACTCTCATGCACAGACACAGACAATGGCAACCTCATCCCACATCCTAGCAGATAACAATGCCAGCTGCACAAAACCACATTTGCAGTAAACACACCCCAGTAAGTCTGAGCCAAGCCTGGTGGTCCTGGGAAAGCCAATTGACATATTCATTATGTCATTACATATTCATGAGCTGACTGACTTTGTGGTATGTTCAGTGCATATGTGAGGTTGCGCAATTCATGGATAAGTGGGCCATGACTACTTGGATCCGTGAATATACGGACTAAGAATATGCGGGAGAGATCTATAACTGAGTGTTGTCTAAATACAAAGTGCCCCTGGAAGTCACAGGGGGATGGGTCTGGGCAGGTCCTGTGAGTTATGCAATATGTGAAGATAATGAACCCATGAATATTGAATTACCCTCAACCCGTAGCCGCGCACACTCCGCTAATAAGGTGTGGAGGGCAGTCCTGGGAGTGTGGCTCGCACCTCCTTAAACATGTCTGCCAACACAGTCAAGCGGCACACATCCCCAGGTGCTGGTAGGGACACTCCTCCTTCCCCTGGCTGACTCTCAGGGCTCAGACTCCACTTGGGTTGGGCTAGCAGTGCTCCTGCAGCTCTGGACGGACTCCCTCTCCTTTCCCCACCTAATTCTAACTACAAAAAGGAAGAAGAAAAAAAAGGGATAAAAGCTTTTTCCGTTTTTCCTCTCCAGCCCATGACACCAGGTGATCAGAATTATTCATGATCAGAAGAAAGGATTTCAATGTTCAGATCTGATCAAATCTCCCTTATGGCTTTTGTCGAGATATCACAGTAAGAAACTCACATGATCACTGAGCCTTCCCCCTTCTATCAATAGATTGTCATAGACATAAGTCCATTTTTAAAGGTATTAGAGTCCTTTTAAAAATTATTTAATTTCTTGAGTAGTTAACATAGACAGTCACTCCAAGCTTGTACAATTGTCCAGTGGAAAACACATTTCATTACATCCATTTTATCAATGAAGATAAAATTCTCTACTGATGGAACTATTTTCTTCTTTAAGAAATTGGATTGTTTTCTTCTGATAGAAGAATTATTATTTTTAGTTTTAAAACGAAACATCTCTAATTCTCTGCGTGGATTTTCTTTTTACAGGTCATAACTGTAAGGATTCACTTCTTTCTTTCCAATTGAGCCCTGTAAAGTGATTAGCACAGATATACATTTTAGCAGATGGCCAATATTTTATTCTTTTTCCTTCAGCACTTCAGAGCTCAGCTGGGGTAACATCTCAAATGTGTAGGTAAAGACTGGTAACAGTGTGCAAGCTGACATTTTCTGCTCATGATGTATCCATGTTACAATTAACTTTAAAGTAATGTTATGCGATAAATGGTCACACTTGGTATTCTTCTACTTCTGCTTCCCAAAAATAATTCCCCCTAGGCTCTTTCAATGCTTTTGAGTCATAGCAGGAAAGGGTTGATGAACAATTTTGTTAACATTGATTAAAGCTAACAATCAGGTTATCTTTCTGATGCTTTCTATGTCAGTTCTCTTCACTGTACTGTTTTCAAGGCTTTTCATGTGTTTCATCATTGGTGATAAGCTGTTTTAATGTGCATTTTAGATCCATTTTTGATTAATTAAGTAGGGGTATTTCCAGATCTGAACCTTGCCAAATTAATTTTTCAGATTAATTTTCACCAATAAGCAATTGCCTACTCAAGTGTAATATGGATAACTCTGAATATTTTAAGAGCATTGCCTGTGCACTGCTCTAACTTCAAATTTTCACATTAATCATTGAATATTCATGAAAGCATTTTCCTTTTAGAACACTTTGTAATAATTTTCAGTTAAATAGAAAGAAGTCTTTTCAAAGTACTGTAACTAAATAACAAAGCTGTGAATCTTATTTGGTAATTTTTTTGGTCTTGACAAATGAGGATCTATCTCTCAAATGGTGTGGCATAGCATTTTTAAAGTTCAGTCAGTCACATTGTGTATTCATGTATTGCATGAGGCAAGCATGTCAAGGCAGCACATCAAAGAGAGTTTATAATTAAAAAGTGCCTAGACATAATCTTTATACTCAAGTGATTAAATAAGAAAGACATCATTCATGCTTTCTTTCATGAAGGCATTTCAGAGTGGTCACTAAACAAAGCCTATTAACCAAGAAAATTATTTTGGCAACCTATAGTTTAGAATGACTATGAATGTTTAGGTGATGGGATGTTCAGATGGATGGAGCATGGTGCCCATGGCTCCAGGGTTGCGGGTTCAATCCCTGGGTGCACAGTCCCTTGGGAGTCGGACTGGATGATCCTTGTGGGTTCCTTTCCAACTCAGAATAACCCGTGAACCTCTGAACATACAATTTATATTGTAAAGGCAGAATTCATTCTTAAATATTGTATCATTTTACACAATTAAAAGAACCATAATAGGTGTTTTATGGGGAGAAATTTCAAAGCAAACTTTCATAGCAAGAAGTGACTCAAAACTCTGTGTAAGTTAAAAGACTTTAAATAATCATTCCTTAACAATGAAAGCTTACAACTTATATCAGCTGAATGTCTTAGCATGCATTTACCAGTCTAATTACAGCGATAAATATATTACATTTTTACAAAATATTTCTTCCAATTTCTATTGGAAAGAAATATTCTTATATAAGAATATTCTTATTCTCCTTCACTCAAAGTGTGAGGAGATTGGTCTTGCTGGAGCAAAAAAGACAAGTATATACCATAAACAGAGATCATGATCAAGTCAAATATTGGAGAGTAGGGTTTTGTTTTTTGTTTGATTTGTTTTGGTTTTTGTACTTCTTTTTCTTTAAAGAAGAATAGAATACATTTATAATGAATAGGATACATTTATAATGACAAAGCAGTTGGTAACTAATTGTGTCTTTAGTATGATTCATCTTTTGTGAGGAGTAAACATGGCATTAAGGCGACATCTTTCCTGCGTTTCCTAAAGCTCTAAACATCTGCATCTCCCACTGATTTTGTCTTAAAACTTTACTTATTCAGGACTCTAAAAAATAAAGCCCAGAGGTCATTTGATAAAACAGCTGGACAGTTGTTCACAGCAATTAATTTAACTGTCATGAAAAAAACAGCAAAATGAAAGGATTCATCAAACACAAAACAAATAGAAAAAAAGTTTGAAAGACTCTTAGGGAGTTTAGTACTAGGACAAAACCAAACAAAAGCCCTTTTATCTTTGAAATCCTACGTAGCTTTCCATAGAATTTTGTGACATCGAGGAGTTGCTGAGCTTATGATACAGTAAAACTAGAAAACATCTACACATTCTTTTGGTTTAACATTTTAAATTGGTACTATTTTTTCCTTCTGGAGACTCCGAATATCCCTACTTCTTTCTTAACACCTGCTATGAATTTAACCATTTATTCTGAACTAAAGAATGAAAATTCTAGACTCGTAGTGCAAACACAGATTAGAGACTGGGGAAGAAACAATGTTATGATATGCTGTGTTTAACTGTTGGTGAGTGTGAACTTGACTCAATTTGCTGAAGTTATTGTTCTGTACATGTAACGTGTAAAAAAATAGATGGTCAATGGGACACAGGATAGGTATTTAAGGGAATACGTAATGCAGGGTTAATGAATGGTTAGTAGTGAAATCTCAGTGAGGTGGAAAATATGGCCTTGGGACATGGTAACATAATTACAGTGTTAATCAAGGACAATTCAAGGCGCTCCAGTGAAGCTGACAAGTTTGAGAATTAATCCAGGATTAAGCATTTGAAGATTACTGGTGTCCCAGTGAGGAAAAGCCTAACAATTTAGTAATCCTTATGGCAGCACTTCAGAAAGATTAAGTAAAATATTTATTTTCAGAATGATATCACGCTGCTTCACCATAATAATTTGAGTTCAACCACATCTTCATAGGTGCTCTCAAAACTGATTCAATTTTCACAGAAGAATGCTTTCTTAAGGAGTACTACAATATGAAAAGGAAAATCCATGTTGTTTATACACATGAGAAACCAGTGCATCTGTTCCCCCTCCTTTCACAGAATCACAGAATCACAGAATATTATGAGTTGGAAGGGACCCACAAGGATCATCTAGTCCAACTCACCATCTGACACCTAACACCCGTACAGAGACCGAAAGCACATCCCAGAGTGGTAACACAGTCTAGTTCCTTCACAGTCTGGCCGGCCACTCCGAGCCGGAAGGGACCCAGGATCGTCCAGCCCTACACCCCTCAGCTAGAGACAGGATCGTCCAGCCCTACACCCCTCAGCTAGACCCAGGATCATCCAGCCCTACACCCCCCAGCTAGACCATGTCACTAAGCTCCTCATCGAGTCTTCTCTTAAGCACTTCCAGGGACGGCGACTCCACCACCTCCCTGGGCAGTCCATTCCAATGTGCAATCACTCTCTCTGTGAAAAACCGCTTCCTAATATTAAGATTAAATGATTGTAAAATATCTCATCTATACAAATATATTTAAATATAATCCTCCATACTAATTTGAGTCTACAGACCAACAGTCAGACCCTGGAAACAGATAGAGCAATTGAAAAAATCAACACTGTCCCTTATCAGCTATTTATTGGGGTCCATCAGATAAGTTATCATATGGCACAAACAAAATCACAAGGGGTTTATATGTTTTCACTCATGCTTAACTACCAGAAAAAGGCTAATTGCACCTTTCACTCACCATTATCATTCCACTAGTAAAATCCGTTATAAATATAAAACACACTTACAATTAAAATTATATGCTCACATAAAAAACAGCTCAACATAATTCTTTTTATTCCCACTGAAAATCATGAATGGATGGCAACATTCCCAGATGAGCATATCTTCTTATTGCTTCGAACTTTTGCTGTAAGTATAATTTTATAATTTAATCTTATTGCTTGTCACATGGAAATTGAGGCTGACAAATCACAAGTCTCAAAAAATGGAAGGCTGTTTATCTAACCTTTAATGTTAGCCCCACAATAAACAGCACCTGCATCAGAGGAAGACTGAAAAGATGTTCTATTATTTTCAGCTAGGAAGAGCATAACTAATTTATACTTTAATGACATATGTTACTAAGAAATTTCATGATTGCATTCTACTGGAAAGGTGTTGTTGTTTCTTTAATGACATAAAGGCCTGAACTGGCATGACATTCTTGCTTTATGTAAAGTCTCTGTCAAGTCTAACTAATGAATTATCTATATGTCTTTTGCCTAGTGAAAACAGAAAAACATCAACAATCAAGAGATTATTCAGGATTCAGAAAATAGTTTTTACCATAGAAAAAAAGGGTTGAATAGTACGAAGTTTACATTTAATTTCCAACGTGTTAGTAGAAGTCAAAATAGAAGACAACATCTGTTCATTTAGATTAATTTATTTTCTGTTGGAAATATATTTTTATTAATTACAGATTCACAGAATATTCTGAGTTGGAAGGGACCCACAGGGATCATCGAGTCCAACTCAAATGGTGCCACTGCCTCCTCAGCGGGAATCGAACCCCAGTCTCCAGCATGAGAGGCAGGGACACACACCACTATACTAAAGTGGATTAATGTCAGAAAAAGGAGTTGAACATTTCAATTGCAGTAAAGATGGGAAGTGTTGTAAGGTGATGCAAACAAAAAGGTCTGTTGATACTATCAGAAGGGAAGTGTGAGTAGTTATCACATTCCAAAGTGTGCGGTCGGAATAAACAAATGCCTTTATTTTCTTTAGGCTGTCATCTACCAACTGAGAGTGTGTTTTAGACTTTCAGGAAGAAGATAAATGATTTTAATACGTAGCTCATACTCTAAGATGGAATTTCCATATCAGTAACATATTTTTTGTCAGAAATAGCCTGTCAGAGCTTATGGAATTATATATTATTATTTATAAAAGCAGAACCAGAATTCCAAGTACTCATCCTGGCATTGGGCATTACAATGCAATTCAAGATACTTGAAAATTTCCCAAACCCAACATATTAGAATCTTAGAATTCTAAAGAGAAGAAAATAAAAAAATGTACTTGACTGCTTCTGATGAGAACTAGCCCTTCAGCAATCAAGTATGGAGAATATGTGTCAGGAAGACCAACATAGCCATGTGCTGTAGTAGTATACGAAGTAGAATTAGAAATATCCAGGGTGAGGGAAATAATGCAAGGGGTACAACTGAGTCAGAAGACCTAATTTACCTACCTATTATGTGTTGTAAAGCATAGAATGGATTTAAGGAACTTGAAAAAAGATAATGGCATCATTTTGAAGGCATGAGAGGCCATAATAGAAAGAAAATACAAGATGGTTTGGGGAAAGAATAGAAGATCTTGGTTGAAAAGCAGCTAAATAGCAGCTAAATATCACCAAATACATGTACAGGTATTGCTACTAAAACTGTAGGTAGAGGTCAATGTCTTCCTATCACAAAAGAGATGAAAAGTTGAACAGACACAGGTCATGAGAACTTCAAATGTGAAAGCATGTCATTTATGCTTGGTGCAGCAGGGAATGGAAAGACAGTGGAGAGAAGTAAAAAGAGGATTAACAAGTGCTAATCCTAGATATGAAAATTTGTATGGTTTATGTAGATTATTGTCTCTGCAGTGGCAGTGGATTTGTTGCAAAGTGGCATCCAAATGTGTGTACTTCCTGTAAATTATGAATTTAAATCTGTCAAGCTGTATTTTGAGTTACAGGTCATCAAAAATATGCTTTGATAAAAAGCAGTTGCATGGGGAAGGTTACAAGCAGATTTCTGTTACATGCTAAAACAGTCTGTCATTACTTTGCATAGCAAAAATATTTTTAATTTGCAGCCAAGCAACAATGAAGAAATTTGCATATGCTCTGAGGTCCAATGACCAGGCTGTTAAATTACATATTTGAAAATAATTATTTTCTTTAGTTTACTTTAGTTCACCTAGCATCTTTTAGAGGCACCTCATCTTAAAAAAAGAATATAAACTTTCAACCAAAGAAATCTTGAAATGAAATGTATGCTTTGGTTCAAGTAAAACAAGACTAAAATCTTTAGTACAGTGGTGAGTGTCCCAGCCTCTCATGCGGGAGATCAGGGATTCAATTCCTGCCAGGGAGGCAGTGGTGCTGTTTGAATTGGACTCAGTCATCCTTGTGGGTCCCTTCCAAATCAGAATAATCTGTGAATCTGCAAAACTAGAAAATGGGCAACGTGCATATACATATATACATATTTATATATAAATGCAGTGTCTTCAGGAAGGGAAGGTGCTGCCTGACCAATCTAATTTCCTTTTATGATCAGGTAACTCATCTGGTTGATGAGGAAGAAATGTGGATGTGGTGTACCTTGATTTTAGTAAGGATTTTGATATGGTCTCCCACAGTAAACTGCCGAAACTGGTGGCTTGCAACTTGAATAGGTTTACACTGTGCCTAAACAAAAACTCGTTGGGTCGTCAAGCTCAGAGAGTGGTGGTGAATGGTGCTGTGGCCAGTTGGAGGCTGGTCACTAGTGGGGTCGTCCAGGGTTCAGTGTTGGGACCAGTCCTGTTTAATAAATTTATCAATGATTTGGACGAAGGGATGGAGTCCATCATCAGCAAGTTTGTGGACCACATCAATCTTGGAATGAATGTCAACCCCGTAGGAGGTAGGAGGCCTCTGCAGAGAGACCTTGACAGGCTGGATAGATGGGCTGAATCCAACAGCGTGGTGTTTAACAAGTCTAAGTGCCAGGTCCTACACTTTGGTCAGAACAACCCCATGCAGAGTTATAGCTTGAGAACTGAGTGGCTAGAGAATGACCAGGTGGAAAGGAATCTGGGAGTGCTGGTTGACAGAAAACTTAACATGAGCTAGCAGGGTGTCCAGGCAGCCAGAAAAACCAATGGCATCCTGGTCTGCATCAGAAATAGTGTTGCCAGTAGGACTAGGGAAGTTATTCTCCCTCTGTACTCAGCTCTGGTTAGGCCACACCGTGAATACTGTGTACAGTTCTGGGCTCCACAGTTTAAGAAGGATGTTGAGATCCTGAAACTTGTCCAGAGAAGGGCAACAAGGATGGTGAAGGGGCTGGACCATAATAATCAGCCAAAAGAAAAAATGTCTTCAGAGAATGCATATATCTGTAGGGAATATTTAAAAGTGTGTTTTCTTTTTGAATAAAGGGGTTGTACTTGCCAGCTGGGAGAGCCCTGAGTCCCTTCCTACAAGGAGTATTTGAAATTTCTCACACACTGTCATTCAAACAATTAAGGTAAAAAAAATTCAGAAACTTGTTTGGAAATTCATTCCATTCCTAGCATAGAAGCTTGAGACCCTGGAGAGTTTTTAGGAGAAAATGGCTTAGAGTCATTCCAGTCTATAAAAATGAACATGTCTTGCTTTTAAAGGTAAAAAAAATCAGAACAATATTATCTCCATGTTCATCTTTGTGAATACTGTTTCATGCAATCCTATCCTTCTTTTTATAAAAAGCAGACTAATTTTCAGAGTAGAAAGGCAATTTGTTAGGATTTCTGAACCTCCTTGCAAACTTCAAAAAATAAATGACTGTTTAATAAGAATTTTGTTTGGTCTAAACACATTTTTTTCCTCAGTTTCAAGGGCAAACCCCGACTTGCAGGACTTTCAGACCGGAGATGTCAGGCAGCTGCAGGCAGCCCATGATGCACCCTCAGGCCCCCGTGTCGTGGTTTGACCCTGGCTGGATGCCAGAGATTCACCACAACCTCTCCTGGAGGAGAAAACACTGGAAAATAAAACTGGTCACAGGCAAAAAAGCAAGGCAACTACAAGTAAAGAATATAAAGGATTGATTTACTAACTAACAAGATCACAACTGTGAAGAAAGCATAATTTAAAGGGCAACCTTTTCCCCCCACCCCTCCTTCTCTTACAACACATTTCATATTCCCTTTTTTCACCAGGAGACAAAGGGGGAACATAGGGTAGGGGTAAACTGGGCAAGTTGGCATTTTCTGACCAGATCCAGGGTAGGAACCGTCTCTGTGCCCTTGCATAAAGTTCTCCCTCTCTCGCACGAGAGGGAAAGGTCTTTCATGACCCCTCCTAAGCGAGATCTCGACCCGGGGATGACAACCGTTATGAAATTCTCTGTGGTCCAAGTGTCACATCAGGATGCAGCTTTTAAGTACTGGCTTTTTCACTGTGTCATTTCACTGGCTTTCAGGTTCCGGTTTCAGAGCCCGGCACACATTTGAATCGGAGAGGAGGCAGATCGGAAACACAGCTGCCGAATTGGGAGGCTTTTGCGCTTTCAGACCTCCGGGTTCTGCCTATTTAAAGGCACTCAACTCCTGGGAGTGCAGCGACCTCGGAGCACGGCGAACACGAGTAGGCAAACAGGGTTGTTGAAAAGCTTAGAGGCAGTTAACACGGCAGTTTGTGTGGGCAGGTTTGCATGCAGGTTTGCTGATGTTGTCTTGGAATCTTGTACTGTTTCTCTGAGCTCTCTCTGCCCTCTCCCTCCCACTGTCAGAAATGGTAGTTAAGAAACCCAAGGCTGTGAGAAAAAGATGTGCAATTACGCAGACATCATCAGCCCTTTTTAAAGATGCGTCTGTCCAGACTACTGGCTGTAGGGAATGTTGGGGTCTTCAGACAGAATCAGATGGAATAGATAAGAATGTGTTCATTCGATATGAGCAGATAAATGATCTGCTCCTCACAGTTGCAGACCTTAAGGAGCAGGTTGAAAGGCTCTGTAGTATTAGGGAGCGTGAAAGGGAGATAGACTGGTGATGCCAGTCACTCGTGGGCACCCAGCAAATGGAGCAAATAGAAGAGACTGAGGCTCTAACAAGGAAGTAGTTAGAGATCTCCTGGATAATGAGGATAATGAGGATAATGAGTGTTGAGAGCAGGTTTTTTATCCAAGGGGTAACTCCTGCCGCCCTCCACCATTCCAGATAACAACATTCCACCTGTCTTTGGAGAACAGGTTTGGGGAGCTGGATTTTGGTGACCAAGACGCAGAGGAAGGGGAAATC
>WEKX01010244.1:33326-46468 GCA_013390025.1 Pitta sordida | reverse complement strand
CATGTTTCCGTAACAGCAACTATGTCTCGTATAAACAGGAGATTTTCCTTAGAAATGATCATGGAATAACATCTTTATAGGTACTTTGATTATACAAATATAACAAATATGCTATCCTGACTTAACATATAGTCACTATTTCTGTGACCCTAATGGCTCTGTTAACAATGGGGAAAAATTTCATCTTGATTTGTGCTCTCTCAAACACAATGCAAACTCTGATAAAAATAATCAATTGAAGTTTCATTGTCATGTCGTTAAGCTATTAAAAAAGAAATGAAGTATGCATATTTCTTATTCTTAGATAGAAGTCAATAGTCTCTTCTTTATACAACTAAAATAATCTTCAAAAGCAACCTGTTATTCAAATTGACATACAGAATGGATAATCAGGTAAAGTTATAAAATATGATACTGCTGGTTGAACCGTACCTAAATGTTTCTGGAAGACAATTTCTGGTAAGGGAAGTAAGAACAAATAACATCCTAAGAGCAAAGCCTGGTCTTGCATTCCAAAGTTGTGTCTTTTGACAAAATCTCTTTGGACAGGTTATTATTTTTGAGGAAGAAGCTCAACAGGATTTTAAAGGCTTTCAGTGTAACAAAATTTACTAAAAATGTATTAGAATAGGTAGTTTATCATGTGCTAGCAATTTTTTTGTTTTTGTAATGCAAAGTTGTTGTTCCTATATCATATATACATATTTTGCACGTAACAATATTTCTAGAATTGCAAAATCAGCCAGAGAAGTGAAACAAAATCTGTATTTATCTTTAGCCAAAAATTTACCACACTCTAATCTACCACAAAATGAAGAAGATAAAATTTGTAATAGCTAAGCAGTGAAGCTAAGGTAGGTTATTTTTAGTATGAAAAAATAAAATGTGACACAATTTCTAGCTTCACTGAGCATCATTGAGTGTTATACTTTGCTCCCTTAGAGTAAAACTACCAATGATAAAGATATGAGAATTTCTTATTGATTAGAATATCGCAACAGAAGTATGCAATGTTGGTTGTACAGAAATGTCTCATTGTAATTATATGAGAATAGTATTTTTTTAGTGTGGCTGAGATTTTGTTTCTTGACTAGAGGCCTATAAAATATGTTAAAATATTCATGTAAAGATAATGGTCATTCTATCCATTGTTAGGAACCATTTCTAAAAATGTTGCTAGAATTAAGGTGAGGAACGGCAGTTTTCAGCAACAAATAGTAAGGTGTTTATTCTTCTTTTTCCATTTAACACTTTATCTATAAATTGTAAATGACTCCATGAGAACATTACAGTATTTGTTTCCCTTGTAAAAGTGATATATGTTTGTTTTCAGGTATTTGAGTTATTCTTTTCTCAACATTAATGTCAGTTTAAAAATTTAATTTACCAGTATAGTTTGTTTATCTTATTGTTGTTAAATATAAGCAGTTTTAATTTTTAATTAAACATAAAATAATCAAATCTATTGAAGGGTAAAAGCCTCAAATTAGACCTTTCCCATAAAAAGCTCTTGAGATCTCTTTGAAACATTATCCTCACTAATATGAATATATTCAGTGCTGCTTTCATGTTTCAAGGCAGAGCAATGTGTTAATTTAGCCAATCAGTTCATAATTTATCTTCCACAGACAACTGAAAAGCAAGGTTTGCAATGTTTGATATGGAGCTGTGCTCTGTGATGGAGTAAAAGAGGTGTTAATTGATTCTGAGTGATGGAAAAGCTAAAACGATTCAGATATACTCCTCTGGATTGTCCCCAGGGTCTCAGAAACAAGGACAAACTGTTTTCTTAAATGAGTTGCTGCAGGTCTGTGAAAAGGAATATCGCATGTAAATACCTGCACTTTCAGAACAGTGAAATACATGCCAAAAATGCAAAATTAATTTTAAGTATAATTAAGAACTGGATAAATGAGGGTTTGTGAGTGTGGGCATGGCAGCTGACAACACTAGTTCTCCCATTCTGCCACCATCCTGTATGCTTCCAGCCTCCTCACCTTTCCTCAGATATTTTTGTGTCTTTAGGAATATATCTGCATTGTCAAGTAATGTGGTATGCAAGGAGAAGATCGGTAGATCAAAGCAGTAAATAGTGAGGTTCCTCATATCTTAACTAAATGAGACTTAGGAAAAAATAGATGTAGTCTCTTAACAAAGCATCCCCATTTTTCACATGTTCAAGGCTCTTTAAAAAATCCAAACAGTTGTGCTGGGAGAGTATCTTTTCTTCATCAGCCCATGGTCCCATTGCTGAGAAGCATCACACTCTCACCTCTTTTCCTGGATGAAAACATTAATTATTGCATCTGCTCTCACTGATTTTGTAAAAATCTCATTCAAAATGCATTTTACTACCATTTCACAGAATCACAGTGTATTCTGGGTTGGAAGGGACCCACAAGGATCATGAAGTCCAACTCCTATGTGAATGCCCATACAAGGATTGAACCCACAACCCTGGTGCCATGAACACCATGTTTTATTCATCTGAGCTGATCTCAGGGTCATGTCACCATCATTCTTCTATTTATTTTTATATAACCTTACTCCGTATCCCATCATTCCATTATCTATATCTTGTCAATGAGTTCCTCATCCACTCTTTTCTTAAACACCTCCAGGGATGGTGATTCTGCATTTCTGCCATTTCCTAGGTGAAACCATGGTGACAACTGCCCAGTCCTTACAGGAATGATTTCTTCAGTTTCTGGAAAAGATCACATTTTGCCCAAACAATTAAGTTATTATCAGAATCTCCATAGCTTGAGGAAATGACAGTGTTCTCAACCTCCTATAATCCCATTTTGTACACAAAAGCCTTCACAAATAAAGGATTTCAATATTAACCTAGTAGCTCAGTATTTCTTGTTTTCTCAAGAGCTTTGAAAACACATGTGGTGAAGTTTATATTAAAACACTTAAGTTCTAGTTACACAGATCTAATTCCATCCCCCGTGTTTATGAATTTCATTCCCTTCCCTCTCTTCTTTCATTGACTCAGAACTTACATCAGATAAATGTAGCCTCTATGCTACTGATCGTCCTCTATATGCCCTTGTTTTCTTCATGACATCTGCTTTCAGGAATAGGTGGTAGTCATATCCAAGCAAATGCAACACCTTATCTATGTAATGGTTCCTAGGATTTTCTAAATGAACTTAATCTCTTTCCATGCTTTGAAAAATGAGGAGTCCACTAATATGAATATGTTCATTGAAGATGTTTTTCCTCTTCTGCAAGCAATACCATATAGGTGTACAGTACGTCCCCAGTGCATTACAACCTCACCATTGCGACCCCGGTGATTTGCGAGGAAAATTTCTCGCAGTCCAGTTTCAAGCATTTGCGAAGTTCCTCAGCTGACACATGCGCAGTGCCTCTGGTTTGCTGAGGGGCAGTCCCTCTGGAGTGAGACTGGTCTGGACACACGGGGAGGATGCGCGGTTTCTGTGGCTTTCCAGGGACTGTGGGACTGGGACAGCCACTGTAGAAGACAGAGCAGGGCCCTGTGTGGCGTGAGGCACCAGGTGAGGATGCGTCTTCCACCCGCCTATGCTTAATTAATGCAGGTCCCTGAGTGTTGCTCCCCTGCCCATGTGTGCAGAGCACCTGCGAGCTGCGAGCGGGCAGTGCTTGTGTGCGCGCGTCTGTGTTATTGTTTCCCTGGCTACGGGCGGGGAAGGGAACTGCCCCAGGAAAGTGGGGCTGGCCACGGCATGTCAGCGAGACATGCTCGCTCCGCTTCCGCAGCCTGCCTGCGGGACCGGGACATAGTGTCAGGGCATGGGGCTGGGACACAGTGCCAGGACACAGAGCTGGGACATGGGGCCAGGACGTGGGGGCAGGATGCAGGGCCGGGGAGGGGGCGGGGGGGGAACAGCAGCGCCATGTTTGCGCTGCCGGCGGCAGATGCGGAAACGACAGCGTGGCTGAAGAGAAGTCTACGGTTCCCCCAAGGCAGAGAGGGAGCAGAAATGCTGCTCTTTCCTCCCCTGTGCTGTGAGAGCCCGTGGGGAGGAGTTGAAGCTGCTCCCCAGCACTCCTGATTGGCTGGGGGTGGAGCAAAAGGCATGGCCTGCATGCATACTAATGACCTGCATGTATTTGCAAGTTTGAGATTTCGTGTGACCTTCGACATGACCCGTTTCTCACAAATGAGGGGGTATAAGTGTATATACTTTATACTTCAGACAAGAATCAGAATATATAGTACTGAAAAGAACTTGATAATTTCTAAGTGAGATTAATAGAGTTTGGGCAATGAGACAGATTGCTGATTGGTCTGAGTTCAATTTGCCTGTTATATTTTGTTAAAAAGAGCGAACTAGTTAAAATAAGCCTTAGAAGAGAGATTGTTTCCCTGGTAAACAGCTGAGTCTGGGGAAGAAGGATTCAGAGCACAAATTGTGCAAAAGGAGCAGTGAGGGAGTCAAAGCAGGGATCTTGCAGCACAAATAGACAGAGTGCAGTGGCAGACAGGGAAGAGCCACAGTGAGACCTCTGAGGGAATGGAACGAAGTCTTCATGACATAGAGATCAGGGGCACCTGCATGAAGTTTCTTGTAACTCACGAAAGGCAGCAAGAAACAGCCTGGAGTCAAAGGCTTTTCTGATTCGATTATTTGAAATAAGTAAATGTAGTAGTTTCTATTTAAATATAACTTCAGTTTTCAAATACAGTATATATTATGATAATATCTCGAATATCACAGGGATTTGGTTCCATTCCTCACTCACAGTCCCTCTTGTGAAATGTGAAAACCATGAAGAAGGATTTATATATACAGTAATCCCCCTCTACTTCGTGGTTCACCATTTTCGGGTAAAATACATTGTGGGTTTTTTCCTGTCTTTCCTGGCTTTACCATATTTACTGGTTTCACTGTATTTATCTTATTTACCACTACTTTGTGGATTTCACAGAATCACAGAATATTCTGAGTCTGAAGGGATTCACAAGGAAAATCGAGTCCAACTCCCAAGAGAATACCCACACAAGGATCTAACCCACAACCCCGGAGCCATGGACACTATGCTCTGTCTATCTGAGCCAATCTCAGGGTCATGTAATAATCTTTTTTTATCATTATTATCGTTATTTTTTTATTATATAACCTAATTCCCTGTCCCATTGTCCCATTATCTAGACCATGTCACTGAGTTCCTCATCCAGTCTTTTCTTAAACACCGCCAGGAATAGTGACTCCACCACCTCCCTGGGCAGACCATTCCATTGAGGGATCACTCTCTCTGTGAAAAAGCTCTTCCTAACATCACAGAATCACACAGAATCACAGAATATTATGAGTTGGAAGGGACCCACAAGGATCATCCAGTCCAACTCACCATCTAACACCTAGCACCCGTACAGAGACCGAAAGCACATCCCAGAGTGGTAACACAGTCTAGTTCCCTCACAGTCTAGCCGGCCACTCCGAGTTGGAAGGGACCCAGGGTCATCCAGCCCTACACCCCCTAGCTAGACCATGTCACTCCATTCTAAACCTCCCCTGGTGTAGCTTAAGACCATTTTATATATGGTGGTATCTCTCTGGAACGGACTCCCCATGATACTCAAGGGATTACTGTACATAAATGAGTCCTGTCCACTGTCCCATCCTCTCAGCCCCGGCCTGACGCCCACTCAAATGGGAGCGCTGGGCCACATTCCCCACCCTGCCCTGTCCTGCTGCCCCAGGGTCAATCAGGACCATTGCTGTGGATATATCCTATGAGAAAACACACAAAAGAGTGAGGATGTAAAATTCAAAGCATGAAATAGTGAGCTATTACTGTATATCCTTTCTTTTGGAAGGTAACAATAACGAAAAATTCTCAACAAATTCACTGCAAAGGAGGTTCTGTTATTATAGTATTATAGTATTAATCACATATCCTAGGAACATCACGACCTAACATGAAAACAATACTTTATGGTCTTGCTATATAATTTCCAGTGGAATTTTCCAATACAGAGATCTCTGAGAATAAAAAAAAAAAAAAAAAGGACAGGTATCAATGGAAAATTGTTCCACTTGTACAAGAACAACTTTGATATCACATCTGTTCTCTTGATCCTTTCTTCTTACCATAGTGTATTGAAGAAGTCCTGCATTTCTTGATTATTTTAATTACTTTCTGAGCCCCTTTATGGAACAGAATCACAGAATCACAGAAAATTATGAGTTGGAAGGGACCCACAAGGATCATCTAGTCCAACTCACCATCTAATACCCGTACAGTGACCAAGAGCACATCCTAGAGCGTAATACCAAGCTAGATGCCTCACAGTCTAGCAGGCCACTCCGAGCCGGAAGGGGCCCAGGGTCATCCAGCCCTACACCCCCCAGCTAGACCATGTCACTAAGCTCCTCGTCCAGTCTTCTCTTAAACACTTCCAGGGATGGCGACTCCACCACCTCCCAGAGCAGCCCATTCCAATATGCAATTACTCTCTCCGTGAAAAACCGCTTCCTAACGTTAAGATTAAACCTCCCCTGGCGTAGCTTGGGCTGGGTATGCAGAAATATGTACCATAGAGTCAATAAATTAATATCAAAAATTTGGATATATTTATGTGTAATCTATTTCTATTGTACATATATATCAGCCTTCTAACAAAGTTGATGACAAGCCCTAACCCTTCCCCTCCAATAAAAACCCCAAAGAGGTTTCGGCATCATGGCAGTAAAAATAATTGGAATAAAAAAGGGAAGCATTTTAAAAATGTCAAGTTTGAATGGATATGAGGCATTTAAAGAACATTATTTCTAATATTTTCATTGTCAAATAATAAAACATAATGTAAATGTTACCAGGTCACAAATGGTTACCCTGTACTCTTCCTGAGTCATCTCAGACTGTGAAAACTGATCTATTCATGAAGGTAAACTTCAATAAGCTGTGAAATTTGCCAGTGAGTAGATCTGTTAGTAGATAAAACTAAGGAAAAAGGAAATTGGTGAAAAGCTACCAACGCTTTGAAGCTGTAATACCGAGAGTATACGTATTTCATCAGAAAAATGTAGGAAGTTCAGTAGGAGTTCAGCTTAGATAAACTATGAACTCTTCATTGGCCTCAAACAGAAGAAGAAAGTGTTTAGAAACTAAAAATTAGGAAAGATTATTGAGGAAAAAATAAAGACTAATCACAGAAAAAAAATTGAAAGGTCAAGACACAAATGAGATGCAATTAGCAAAAGGCAGAAGAATGACAAGAAATCAGTTTCCAAGTATAAAAGGAAGACCAAAGGAAGCATTGTTATGCAACTAATCAAGAAGGAAAGTTATGCATAGATAACAGAGAGAAGGCTGAAGCTTTTAATGATTCTTTTTTTACATCAATATGCAGTAAAAAACATCCATTAAGGAGAAGTGCCTAGCATAATTAATATCAGCAAAAAAGGAGACTATCTCAACATGGAATAGGAAAGACAGGAGTTGTGGGCACTTAGATAAATTAAATCAATGTGATCTGATGAACTTCATCCTAGGATCCTGGCTGATGTAATCAAGATCTCTTAGTGGTTATCTTTAAAAACTCTAGGAAGATACCTATGGTAACAAATTATGTGCAAAAACCCCCAAAACTCTGTACCTGAAAGAAGAAAAAATAAGAAGATGGAGAATTATATAACAGTTAGTCTGATTTCATTGCTCAGAATAAAAACAGATTTAAAAAAAAAAAAACAAAAACAACAAAAAGCAAGCCAACAAACATTTTAATCACTTTGAAGATAATAAGGAGATAAGTGAGAATCTATATAAGTTTTTCAAAAACAAATCAAATCAAACTAATTTGTTTTCTTTTTTTGACAGAGCAACAAGAATTTCATTAGGGGAGAATGTGGGAAGTAAGGCTGATAAACAGTGCTAGGCAAGCCAAGTCTGGAACTTATTACTGCTACATTATATATAAAAGTTTAAAAAACAGAAATTAATATGTATTTGATATAGTTGTTACGCAAATGATTGTAAGATCCAGAAGAGCTGTTTTACTTATCTGGTGAAATCCTTACATCTATTTGATGATCAGTAACAAATTGAGCAGCTGAATATGGGAAAGAAACAAAATTGTATATTGAAGACACACTGGTTTGTTAATATAATATAAGAGAGTCAGTGGTTTAAGACCATGTTACCTGATATTAACAGTGATTGGCTTCATTTTCATCGGTGAATACAGGCTTGAGAAAACTAAGAAATTCACGTGAGACTTACAAATGACACAATATAATAGATATAACTAAGCAATTGAATAGAGAAAGAGATGTGCCTAGGCAAACTGTTCCCTGAAAGCAGTATATTTGGAACAGATTTTCAAACAAATAGCTTGAGATAGCATCTGAGCAATACCACACCACCCTGGATGGCTGAAAATTTTAAAAGTCTTTAAGTGACATCCAGGAGATTCCAAAGTGCCTGGGTGGCCCAAGTGTCACTGACATCAATTCGTCAGTGAAAATTAGTAGCCTTGAATTCAGAAAAGAAAAGGCAACTTATAACATCATGATGGCTTTAGATACTATTTCACATGGCATCCCCATAAGCAAACCACAGAAAAAGGGTAAAGACTGAACCACAGTAATACACAAACCTGACTAGTTAATTTTCTAGGAGTAGAGCTGCTCCCCTAGGCAAAAGGGAACCTATCCTGACTCTGATTAATTTCTGGGTTATCATTATTTACTTCTATTATGGAATAAATAGAAATAAAGACAAAGAAATAGATCAAATGGTGGAAATATAAAGTATGACACTGAATAATTATAACCAGCTGTACTGATACAGAATATATACCATCCTCAGCCTGATAATTCACCAAGAAGGGATCTGGGTGTTTTGGCAGATGACTGGCTGCTAATGTGCTGACATAATGTTTTTAGAGTGAATACAAACAACTTACAAAACATTTATGAAGAGACTTATGGACTACTGATCATATTATTTCTATCTGTGTAATTATTCAGATATTTGCACATCCCCCTACTCTATGCGCATTGACAAGACCACAGCTGGAACAGTGTACACAGTTTCACATCTTACACTTCAGGAAAGATGTGCATTTATTGCGAAAATCATAGCACGGCTACAAATATGATAGAAATTAAGACTTCTGTAATAAGTCTATGCCTACTTTTTTTCTCTATACTGAAATCCCTAAAGGAGAAAAAATTGTTCTTAAACTCACAAAAGCCAGGGATTATTAAACTATTAACTATAATTCCTAGCTTTTAGAATACAGACAGATTAGAAATATACAGGATTTATATGCAGTGATGTCTCTCCTCACTCATTACTTCTTTTTTTCCAGCCTGTTCAGTGACTAAGACACAGCAAATCAAATCCACTTTACTGTGCTCCCTTTCCAACATCTCTGACAATTTTCTATCTGCTCCATGTTTCTCCTCAACAGCTCAGGTTGTTCTCCACCTGCAATCTTCTACATATTTCAAGTGACTTTCTCACTCTTTTCTGCTTGCCACAGCATGCAGTTTCTGAAAGCCTGCTCTCTGCCAGATTCTGTTGTTTCCCAAGAAAAAACATATCTCTTCTGTCTACAGAGATGTAGCAGAGTTAATCCCTCTTTTGAAAGGAGCATAACATGTAAAATAGGATGTAAAGTTACCATCTGTCCCATTGCTGTAAGTTCTCATCAAAATAATCTGCTCTCCATGACAGATATGGAGAAGAAAAAAAAATAATAGTCTTAATTTCAACCAGAAGGATTCCAGTTAAAGACAAGGCAGTGGACCAGATTACTTGGAAGACTGGAATCTATGTCATCAGAAATACTTTTAAAAAAGTGTCAGCTATTAATCTGCCAGCAATAATGTCAATATAGGTCACCCACAGAATATAAGCATAGACAAGAAGATCTCCTGTAACTTTAAAAATAAAATATTCAAATGTGGTTTGTAACTATAAAACTTGATCACATTGTTGATTTCATCAGGTGTTAAAACTGCAGTGTAATTTTCCACACGCATGGTTACTGGGGACTGGGTGAACCTGAACTTTCAGAGAAGCATGAAAACTTATGAGCAGAAACAAACTACTTGAAAAATATATGGAGTACGTCCCCACTGCATTGCCACCTCGCCATTGAGACCCCATGGATTTGTGAGGAAAATTTCTTGCAGTCTAGTTTCAGGCATTTGTGAGGTTCATCAGCTGATGCATGTGTAGTGCCTCTGCTTTGCCGAGGGGCGGTGCCAGCTCTCCCTCTGGGGCGGGGCCAGCCCCTGGCAGAGGGTGCATGGGGAAAGCACACGGTTTCTTCAGCCTGCAATTGCGTTTAGAGCCCTGCGGCACCGTGCCCCAGTCCCTGACTCAGACCTATGTGTCTCCTGTGTGCTCCACTGAGACCTAGTGCAGCATCACCACAAGACATGCCATTCCTTGTTACTCAAAGCCTTGTTACTCAAAATTTGGGCTGTGTGCACACACAGTCACAGCAGCCACTCAGAAACAGTTCCCTTTGCTCCCCTGTGCTGAGAGAGTCTGTGCGAAGGAGTGGAAAGGTGTCTGTAGCGCTCCAGAGTGCTGGGGTGTGAAGCAATGGGTGTGGTCTGCATGCATATTGATGACCTGCGCGTCTTTGCAAGTTTGACGTTTCGCAAGACCTTTGGCATTACCCGTTCCTTGCAAATGGGGGGGTATAACTGTATTGCTTGAGGAAGAACTATTTGAAACTTAATACTTCTAATGAAAAAAAAAATAAAAATCCACTTTAGTACAGTGGTGAGTGTCCCCATCTCTCATGCTGGAGACCAGGGAGGCAGCGGTGCTGTTTAAGAGTTGGACTCGATGATCCTTGTGGGTCCCTTCCAACTCAGAATATTCTGTGAAAGCTATGTTTTAAAGATTTGAGTCTGTTTGACTCTTTTATACTCATGGCTATGCCCAAAATCTTTAAAACTCATTATGATGTGGAAACAACTGTGTGCGTAGGATATCAGACAACATTTAAATTCAATATTGAATGGGTAGAGAAGTGATTTAATGTTTGCAGTTAGATTTTTGGTTTTTTTGTTAAAAGTATTTTTCCATCCAAACTTGAAAATGTATAAACAACTCAAAAACCAGATATTAGTGTAGTGTCTTTTGAAAGAACTAAGAAATAATTTTATGTAAGGTTTTCCTATAATTGTGCATCTTAAATTCCATATCACAGAAAAGCATATGAGAGTTTTGGGTTGGTTGGGAGGGGGGAGAAGGAGGAGAAGGGGGAGTGTTAATTTATCTAAAGACAGATTGCTTGGGGTTTTTCTTAGAGTTAGGTCAGTTTTGTGCCATTCTGTTTATTGTTTTTTTATTATTCCTCTACCTAGGTCTTCTTTTCCAGCTGAGGTGAATAAAGGACATAAGGCACTGAGCACCTATTTCAATACTGGTTATAGTCGTCAACATTTCTTCAGTTCCCTGCTGGCTGGAGTTACAACTGCACTGAAAGGGAGTGTAGTGTTTTCTGAATGCAAGTTCCTGTTATTGTTAGGCTGTTGCTGTTGTGTTCTGATTTTATGCATACAGTTATACCCCCTCATTTGTGAGGAACCGGTCAGGCCACAGCCTTGCAAAAAGCTAAACTTCCAAAGAAGTGCAGGTCATTAATATGCATGCAGGCCATGCCCATTGCTCCACCCCCCGGCACTCCAGAGCACTGCAGACAATTTTCTGCTTCTCCCAGAGCGCAGGGAATCATTTCTGAGCCCTCTCTGACTCAGGAGACACCCCTGTCCCCGAGAATCCACGGACCTCTCCGGGCCCACTGCAACCATGTGCCCACAGCACAAACCCCGCTCCGCTTCCCCCCCTCCCCGACCCCAGCGCTCACACCCAGGTGCCCCAGCCCCGTGGCAGTGCCATGCTGGCAGCCCACACCAGCAGCCCCGGAGAGGCGTACTGCCCCCGTGGCCGCGTCAGGACGCTCAGGCACAAGCACTGGGGCTGGGGGGAAGGAACAGCGACGTGGGGTTTGGGTTGTGGGCACGCAGTCACGGCGGCCTGGAGAGGCTCACAGATTCTCAGAGAGGGGGGGGAGGGTGTCTCCCGAGTCAGAGCAGGCTCAGAAACCTAGTTGCTGCTACCACGCAGGCTCGCCATTCCTCCGTGGTGGGGAAGGGTTGTGTCTGGTAAGGGGGAGTCGGGTCAGTATCGGAGTTTCTTTCCCATTAACATCCACCAGTCCCAGGGGAGGCAGCACTGCCCGTATAGTCCCAGAAGGCAGAGAAAGCTGCTCCCTCCCAGCATACAGCACTTGCCCAACCTCGCTTGCCTCACTTTTGTGGGGCAGTTTCCCAGGTCAGGCACGGGTGCATGGTGCCGCCATTGCAAGCCCCCTTCCCACAGGGCGGGGTGATTCCCACCCCACAGGCACCACGGCACGGCCCCTCGACATAGCAGAGGCACTGCGTATGCATCAGCCAGCTCTGACAAATTGTTGAATCACAAATTGTTGAATCAAACTCACAAATTGTTGAATCTAACCTGCGAAAAAATTGGCTCAAAATAGGCGTGGTCGTAATGGAGAGGTCGCAATGCAACGGGGATTCACTGTATATAATAAAGAGGTCTTGTTCCTTTTTCTATATTTTGTCTGAAAGCCTTTTTATTTCAAATTTAACTACCAATTTAGAGGGAGGGACTTCTGTTCCAGTAGGCTCCACTTTCCAGAATACATTGTATTAAAACCTTGAAAATATTTGGTGTAGCCCAAGATGGAGTTTTGAGATGAAAAGTAGAAAAAGAATAACATTTTTGTATGTTGGATACAGAACTCTCCTCAGATAACATTATTTTTTCTGGCTCATCCCTCTTTAAGGGCATATGTTCGTGTCTGCAGTGTTTCCATTTGTAGACCATTGTCTGGAGATGGGTCCCATAATCAAGACAATTCTGGATGTTAGTAAGTTCATAAATCAGATGTGTGGTGGTAAATTAGGGTGAATGATTGCTTCTACAATCTAGGTAATTATCCTTGAGGTTTATCAATAATGGCACTTATTTTGGGGGAGGAAGGTGAGATTCTAGGAAGGCACACGAGCAGGCCAGCTAACCCAGACTGACCAAAGGGATATTCCATAACATATGGTGTCAGTTCAGATATAAAAGCTGAGGAAGGGAGCAAGGATGGGGGGGGG
>WEKX01010244.1:7029-23999 GCA_013390025.1 Pitta sordida | reverse complement strand
GGCGGCAGACCTGTGGTACCACGATATTTGAGGGCCAACTGTACTTAAAACTAACCCATAAAATAAACTAATAATTTTCAAACAATCTTAGAGGTACCCCATGCTGTTAATTGTACCACTTAATTTACCACAGTTCTGTCAGACACTTCCGCTTACACATATCATTTCACATACTGAAGAATTTTTTTTTATTTATATCACTCTTATAGAGATCCAACAGCTGTTTCCTGAGGTATTTTACTTAAAAGAGCTCAAGATAACTGTTATCTATACCAAACAAAGGTAAAAGTTTACTTTGAATCATTAGAGTTTTTTACTTTTCTCTTTTTTTTTTTAATTTATATTAATTTTTGTTTATTATTTCATTTTGTTTATTTGTTAAATAAGTATTGATATTAAAATAATTTAGTGTTATAAAACCTCATTTTAATTTTCTGTTGTGGAAAGTTTCTGCTTCATTTCATGAGCTTTCAATTTTTCACTCAAATTGTTCAATCAAAATTCTGTTATTTTTTTTCAGGAAAAAAACTTTAATGAGAGGAATTTTTTTTCCCATCTTCGACCTTGCCATCTTTTAAAGTCAAGGAATAGAGTACTTGACAGTGTCCTAGAGTTACACAGTCTGGAGTTTTTTTGTTTTTTCCCTTCTCCTTCCAGGCTAGTAGACAAAATATATCACTTTGTAAATTTGTCACTGAGCAAGATAGGATTTAAGATGGCTTCACACCAAAAGGAGCAACAGAACACTAACTTTGCATGGGCCCAATTTGCATTTGGGTTCACTTTGTTTGCAAACCACATGAATCTTTGTTGCAGTTTAACCCCAGTAAGCAATTGGGCCTCACACAGACACTCACTCCATCCCTCCTTTGTGACAAGTAGAAAAATCAAAGAGCAAAATTGAGAGAACTTGTGGGTTGAAATAAAAACAATTTAATTGGGAAAGAAAGAGCCATGCACACATGCAAAGCAAATCAAGGAATTCATTCACTTCCCATGAGCAGGTAGGTGTTCAGCCATCTCCATGAAACTAGGGTTCCATCACACATAATGTTGTCTTGGGAAGACAAATGTCATAACTAAGAATGTCTTTGCCTCCTCCTACTTCCCTCAGCCTTTATTGTTGAGCATGATGCCATATGGTATGGAATTTCCCTTTGGAGAGCTGGGGTCAGCTGTCCTGGTTGTGCCCTCTCTCAGCTTTTTTCTGCACCCTCAGCCTACTCAGTGTCAGGGCCCTCTGAAATGTGGAAAAGGCCTTTATGCAGTGTAAGGACTACTCAGCAATGACTAGAACAAGGGAAGACAATAAAGAAGTATTAGAAAAGTATGCCTTGAAGCTGCTAGTCTTCAGGAACATTGTATGAAAATATACTTGGATCCTCTGAATCAGTAGCAACTTTTCAGTTATCTGGCTGGAAACCAACAAAAAGGAATTTTCCAGGCTCTTAAATTTGCATAGCTACTTGTATAAGGGTTTTTTAGTTCTTCGGCTGTATCCTGAGATTTGTGAAAAAGACCCAGTGAAGGCATAATGTATCATGGCTGGTTCAAAATGAGTAGTTTGAGCTGCCTAGTTCCTAGAGTACAATTATGCAAATAATTCAAGATATGTTTGGACAATACTCTCAGGCATATAGCATGATTCTTGTAGTTGTCCTGTGCAGATGCAGGAGTTGGCCTCAGTGATCCTTGTGGATACCTTTCAGCTCAGAATATTCTTTGATTCTATGTTTCTAAGAGCTTTATGCCATCTTACAGTAATGAGGATGTTTATTTACCCTGAAGTTATTGGCAGAAAGGAAAAGCCTTACCCCCTTTTCTGATCATGAACCCTGATCTTCAACTGGAAAATATATTTGTTACTTTACTTCTTTTTTTTTTGTAGATATTGGAGAAACATTTGTACATATGTATTTAAATTAGTTGTAAAGCTTTTCTCATCTTTAAGATATAAGATGGTACGAGATCTTTCACATATAAACATTACGTCATTTTCTGAAATAAAATGATCTAATGTCTCCAATTTGATTCATTCACTAGGGAAAAAATGTAAGACAATTCATACAAATTTAAATATGAGGTATAACTGCATCTATTTGGTGAAGGGATGGAAGGCTGAAAATGCAATAGAAGGTTTTATAGACACGCTTGGACACACAAGGCATATAATATAACAAAATTGTAAAAATATTTTGCATTTACCACGTTCTTACGTAAAAAAAAAATCTGAGGGTTTGTACCTCTTATCTGACATATTTCCAGAGGAATAATGCAGATGGAAAGGCAGAACAAACGTGAAAATGTAAAGCGTGTATAAAAGGTATAACATGGTACAAGTAGAGAAAACAGAAAGAATTATACCTGCATAGTACTAAAGTAATCTATAGTAAGGTAAGGAGGAGCTTCCAAATGGATTAATAGTTTGATTAAACTGGAAAGCTGGCAAAGGAGAACATTAAAGTAGATTAAGCTAGCCTGAAAACACCATAAATACAAGTTTAAAAAGCCATTTGTAGTCTTCCGGTTAAAACAAACTAATTATCACAGTATCACAGTATTAGCAAGGTTGGAAGAGACCTTGGAGATCATCAAGTCCGACCTGTAAACCAACACCAATCCATTGTCTAAACCATGGCACTACCCACAGGACCAACTAGTCCAACTCCCCACCTACTAAACCATGTCACTAAGCTCCTCATCAAGTCTTGTCTTAAACACCTCCAGGGATGGTGACTCCACCACCTCCCTGGGCAGTCCATTCCAATGAGCGATCACTCTCTCTGTGAAAAATCTCTTCCTAACATTCAGTCTAAACCTCCCCTGGCGTACCTTAAGGCCGTGTCCTCTCATTCTGGTGTCATCAGCCTGAGAGAAGAGATCCACACCCACGTGGTGTCAACCTCCCCTCAGGCAGTTGTAAACAGCAATTAGGTCACCCCTGAGCCTCCTCTTCTCCAGGCTGAACAACCCTAGTTCCTGTAGTCGCTCCCCATAGGGCTTGTCCTCCAGTCCTTTCACCATCCTTGTTGCCCTTCTCTGGACCCTCTCAAGTAGCTCAACATCCTTCTTAAACTGGAGAGACTAGAACTGGACACAGTACTCAAGATGTGGTCTGACCAGCGCCAAGTACAGGGGAAGGATAACTTTCGCAGTCCAACTGACCACACCGTTCCTAATACAGGCCAGGATGCCACTGGCCTTCTTAGCTGCCTGGGTGCATTATGGTGATATCCTAAACAGGAATAATTGTTGTCCATTTCCTGTGATTTACTGTCTTTAATACTGGCATTCAAGATCCAAATTCAGCTACCTTTAATATTGTCCAAAGACAAATATGATTGGGTGGTTTTGTTTTTAAAAAATGCGGGACTTGGGAGACCTGAGTCCAATATGGATTAGAAAAATTTCTCCCTCAGTTACTGGTCTTTAAAAACAGGGGTGATATTACTGACCTACCCAATAAGAATGTAGTAAACATTTGCACAGTGTTTTGGAAATTCCAAATCTCTGATTAATAATAAAAACTACCTTGAATTAAACAAAATAATGCTGAACTGAAATAGATACATGTATGAAAACACCACGTCTTTTCTTCAGCAGAAAAAAACACCACAGCAGTAACTTACCAGGAAGAAAATGCAGTATTCACATTAGTGTGAAAGGTAAGTTGCATTTAAACTTTGCAACAAAAAATTTATAAATGTCATATCAGGTTTCTTATCAGTAATGAACTGAAGAATGTCAAATTTAAAGTTAGAGGCACAATCCAGTGTTTTTGTTCTTCCTGAATTTTAAAGCTTTGTTATACAGAAACTAAAATCTTTGAGATTATGATAATGAAATCATATAACTAATTTCTGAATTACACAATGAATAAAGTAACATATAAATACCTCTTTTCATTATCTAGTCCTTGGTCTTCAATCACAAATGACAAATATTCTATCTTAAATCTTCTTATCCATTATCAATTCTCTCTACTTGTAATATAAATAAAGCTGCAAAAAATTGAGATAACACAAGGGAATACTGAGAAAATCTAAATGAGCGAAGAAATCTGTATTGATTTTAAGCATATCTGAGGGAAGTCTTGAGTGTTTCCATGGTTATATTCTGTTCTGCCATTGCTTATGGAAATTCAGTAGATGAGTCACAGTTATTTTAATAGGATATCAGCATAAGCAACTATTAAAATTATGTATTATATTATTTTGATCTACAGGGAGAGAAAATAAAAGATAAGAAGATCGAAGACATCTGAAGACTCCAAAGCAAAAGTCTTTTTAATAAGGTCTACTATTTTGTTTACTTAGAGGTTAATCCTAATAATTGATTGTATCTTGTTATCTCAAAAATATGGAAAACCCCCCTTCCAAAACACATATCAGACACTGAGATGAGGAAACTTAAAAAAGCAAATAACTAATATGTATAGGCACATTACTTGCATGAAAAACTGGACAGTAACTCATAAAAAAGTAACAAGATAATTAAGGGGGATTTTTTGTTATCTTTCATTAAACAGCTATCAGAATTTGTGCTTCAAAATGAAATTAATTACATTTTAAGGACATGAAGACAGGAAAGAGGGGAAAATATTATTTTCTCAAGAAGAAAATTAACTTGCCAGAAATTACAGAAAGGATAGATAGTAAAATACATATAAGAAGCAGAGTAAAGCAGCCCCTAAAACATGGGGACTGAGAGTTTTTCAGTCAAAATTGGAGAATAAGTAGCACTGCAATGTTGTGGTGAGGAGCCATCACAAACCTCTACAAGAGGAGGAAATTGCTGTGGCTTTTTGTATGGAACTATGAGAAGTCATGATCTCACAGTCTGGGACTTACTAGTGTCAAACATAGAGTCCATCTCCTAGGAAGAAAACACAGCACTCCAAGGAATTCAAGAGGTTTCTATGTTATGCTGGTGATCATCTCCCAAGGCAAGGTGTAGGAAGTCAACTACTCTCATGCTCTACTTGTCCTGGTGCTCACAAATTGGGACTTCCTAACTATGGATTGATTGAATTAAGAATCTAGAGGAGAGACCTATAAAATAAGCTGTGCAATTTGGAATCCAGACTTATTTCAAAGAGCAGCCTTCAGTTTACTTAAGGAATTACATGGCAGAATACCCTAAGAAATCATCATAGAGTTGAAAGGTACCTATGAGAAATAGCTTATTTTAAGAGAGAGTGTCAACCAGCAAACTCTCCTGCTACATAAAGACCTTCAAAAACACTGAAAAGCATCAGAGAATTGGAAACAACTACAGGCAAAAAAGAAAGAGCATAAAATTATTGTTTGGACACTTATGCATGAAATCAGAACTACCAATGTCTACTGAAGTTAAAATGAGATAGTGAGTATAATGAGGAGGAAGTGTCCAAGATAGGTTAGGAAAAGAAAATTCAGGGAAGAGAAAAATCTCTTGCCAAACAGGGAAGACAAGCTAGTGGTGGAGAATGTTGTAAAGGCTGAACTACTCCATACCTTTTTTCTTTCTGTTTTCAGACATGAAGTCAGGTCACAGAAGTGAGAAACCTACAAGTTAAGAATGCATTCATATCCATGAGATGATATGGAATTCAACTGAAATTTCTGAAAAAATATTCTGATGTGACTGGGAGGCCTCTCTTAGTATCTACAAAAAATAATTAAAAATATAACAAATGGAGAGGGTCCCATAGAATTAGGACAGTTATATTAGACTTCGCTATCCTTCAGTAATAAAAGCGGGATGATTCAGAGACCTCTCAGTCAGTCAGCTTCACCTTAGTCCTTGGAGTGATCCCTTAAGATCTCCTTATATGCAGTTATACCCCCGCATGTCAGAGGTCTCGCGAAATGCCAAACTTGCAAATACGTGCAGGTCATTAGTATGCATGCAGGCCACACCCTTCACTCCGCCCCCAGCCAATCAGGAGCGCTGGGGAGCCTCTTCGACTCCTCCCCATGGGGTTTTGCAGCACACGGGAGGAAAGGGAAACATTTCTGCTCCCTCTATGCCTGAGGAGACCCCCCCGACAATCCCTAGATTTCTCTTTGGCCACGCTGCCACTTACGCAGCTGCTGACCACGCATGCTCGCAGCCCAAACCCTGTGCCACTGCTCTTGCCCACTCCCCAGCCCCAATGCTCATGCCCGCTGCGCGCCAGTTCCATGCCACCCATCTCACGCTACCCATCCCGTGCCGCCAGCCCTGAGCCGCTGGTCCCGCACCGCCAGTCATGTGGCGCCGGTTGCACACCACCATCCCTGTGCTGCTGGCCCCATGCTGCGTGCTGGCCCGGCAGCACCATGAGGCATGGGGGGGTTCAGCTTCAGCAGCAGAGTGAGCATGTCCCGCTGGCCGCCACGGCCAGCCCCACTTTCCTGGGCCACTTCCCTTCCCCGCTTGTAGCCATGGAAACAGTAACATGCGCCCGGGGGGGGGTCAGTTCCCCAGCTGCGCTTAGAGTAACAGGGGACAGCGTGACTCCTGGCCCTCCCTCTGAGGCCAGGCCGGCGCCGCCCCTTGGCAGAGCAGCGGCACTGCGCATGCATCGGCTGGATAAACTTGCAAATGGTTGAATCAAAACTGTGATAAATTCTTCTCGCAAATGGGCAGGGTCGTAATGCAGAGGTCGCAATGCACCGGGGATTCATTGTATTTCATACACTTTATATTTCTGGATTCTTATACAGCTGCATGGGTTCTCATATTTAGGATAGCAGAAAATCTCATGATCGGTGAAATTTTGTTTAATGTAGTTGAACGTTCTTTTCTAGAAAAACAAGTTCTAGCCAAGACATCCTGTCTGGGACAGTAAACTGCAGCGAAATAACAAGGCCTGGGGTAGACAAAGCAAGATAGAAGGCTCAAAATCCCCTGAAGAAGCTCCAAGAGGCAGACAAGGGAGGCAGGACAGGGGACAAATGATTTTGGGATTGGACATATGCATTAGATATGATAATTGATTAATATTGAAAAAGGGGTACTGATGCTATCGTGGGTGTGTGCTCCTATGTACATTTTGTATTTGGAAACTTTCTTTAAAGACCAGCTTTTCACTTTATTCTTGTTGGGAAGGTCTTTTTATGCATCAGCAGAAATCAGATAGCAGCTTCTAGACTGGACGTTAGAAAGAGCTTTTCCACAGAGACAATGATCCCTCAGTGGAGTGGTGTACCCAGGGAGGTGGTGGAGTCGCCATCCCTGGAGATGTTTAAGAAAAGACTGGACGAGGAACTCAGTGACATGATCTAGATAATGGGATGATGGGACGGGTTATACACAAAAAAAGCAAAACAAAGGTGATGACATGACCCTGAGATAAGCTCAGATAGTCAAAACATGGTGTTCATGGCACCAGGGTTGTGGGTTCAATCTCTGTATGGGCATTTGCCTAGGAGTTTGACTCAATGATCTTTGTGGGTCCCTACCAACTCAGAATATTCTGTGTTTCTGTGATTCTCCTGGAGCTCATTTCCAGGCTTGTGAATTAAAAGAAGGTAAAATGGAAGATTACGTGTGGATTTACTAGGGAAAAAGAATGTTTGAGCAACTTCATTGTAATAATAAAAAAAATGAATTATTCTCCCTTAGTCTAGGGAGCAAAACCAGCAAAGCGGTCCAATACATGAAGATATAAATACAGTATGTGACAGCCTAAGACAATCAGAAAGGACAGGTGTCTCAATGCAGATTAAAGATTAGTTGGTGACAAGAAAGGATTATTCACAACTACTTCAATTTAGCTAAATTCAGGCATTAGCCAGCACTGTAACCCCACTAAGAAATGCAGTGGAAACAGCTGAGTATCTGTTTATACATCCTGCCCCTCTGTCCACCTCTGAGGTCGCTAAAGCCATGACTCATTGCAACAGAGCTAATTCATCTGTCTGTCTTTCTGCTGCTACAGATCCTGAGCTACACATGAAGGAAACTCCTAGTGGGAAGTTGATGATTGGCAGAAAAGACTGGATAGGGCTAGTTGTCCCATATGTGCTCCAAGTTGACCAAGTTTCTATTCCTTCAGCTGACATCTTAAAAGGTATATTTCTATAAAAGGTGTATTGCTTCTAAGTTACTGCCACAACTGCCATGAAAAAGTACTAAATTAGCACAATATATATTAGTTAATGTAACAAGTAGGATCAGGCTCAGTATGTCTATGATTCAACATGCACCAAAACTAGCTGAGGAATCACACAGAATCACAGAATATTATGAGTTGGAAGGGACCCACAAGGATCATCTAGTCCAACTCACCATCTAACACCCGTACAGAGACTGAAAGCACATCCCAGAGCAGTAAACACAAACCTAGTTCCCTCACAGTCTAGCAGGCCACTCCGAGCCGGAAGGGGCCCAGCGTCATCCAGTCCTACAGCCCCCAGCTAGACCATGTCACTAAGCTTCTCGTCCAGTCTTCTCTTCAACACCTCCAGGGACGGTGACTCCACCACCTCCCTGGGCAGTCCATTCCAACGTGCAATCACTCACTCTGTGAAAAACCACTTCCTCACATTAAGTTTAAACCTCCCCTGGCATAGCTTGAGGCCGTGCCCTCTCGTTCTGGTGTCATCAGCCTGGAAGAAGAGGTCCACACCCATCTGGCTGCAACCTCCCCGCAGGTAGTTGTAAACAGCAATGAGGTCCCCTCTGAGCCTCCTCTTCTCCAGACTGAACAATCTCAGTTCCTGTAGTCGCTGCCCATAGGGCCTGCCCTCCAGTCCCTTCACCATCCTCGTTGCCCTTCTCTGCACCCTCTCGAGCAGCTCAACATCCCTCTTAAACTGGGGAGCCCAGAATATCGGGAAAAAAAAGGGTGTTTGATCCTGACCTGTGCACACTCACAGCTATGCCTTCAGCAAGCAAAATGTAAGATGCAAGACTATGATATTTCCCTCTCACAGCAGGTGTCTCAGAATATTAGTCTGTCTACATAACATCAATTACAGTTATACCCCCTCATTTGCAAGGACCGGGTCATGCCATGGGCCTCGCAAAAAGCCAAACTAGCAAAGATGCGCAGGTCATAAATATGTACGCAGGACACGCCCATTGCTCCACTCCCCCCCAGCACTCCAGAGCGCTGTGGACAACTTTCTGCTTCTCTCCTCAGGCTCTCTGAGCACGGAGGAGCAAAGGTAACCATTTCTGATCCCCCTCTGACTTGGGAGATCCCCCCACCCCAAGAATTTGTGGACTTCTCCGGGCTGCTGGGACCATGTGCTCACAGCCCAAACCCCATGCCACTACTCCCTCCCCCTGACCCCAGTGCTCGTGCCCGGGTGTCCCAGCCCCACAGCCACCCTGCGCTGGCAGCCTGCGCCAGCAGCCCCAGCGTGATGTCCTGGCCCCTTGGCCACGCCATGCTGGGATGCCTGGGCACGAGCACCAGGGTCAGGGGGAGGGAACAGCGGCATGGGGTTTGGGCTGTGAGCGTGCGGTCACAGCAGCCTGGAGAGGCCCACAGATTCTCAGGGAGGAGGGGAGTCTCCCTAGTCAGAGGGGGCTCAGAAACCTGGCTGCTGCCACCATGCATGCTCGCCATTCCTCCATGGCGGGGAAAGGGTGTCCCCGGAGGGAGGGGGGGTTGGGACGGAATCGGAGTTTCCTTCCCTTTAACATCCACAGGTCCCAGAGGGCGGGGGAACAGAAGCCTCCTCCTGGCGCAGCGACAGCTGCCCCCTCCCAGCACACAGCACTTGCCCGACCTCGCTTGCCTCACTTTCATGGGGCAGTTTCCCAGGTCAGGGACAGGAGCACGGTGCCACCATTGTGAGCCCCCTCCCTGCAGGACGAGGTGAGTCCTGCCCCACAGGCACCACAGCATGGCCCCTCGGCATAGCAGAGGCACTGTGCATGCATCGGCCAGCTAAACTCTCAAATGGTTGAATCAAAACTGAGATAAATTTTCCTCGCAAACAGGCAAGGTTGTAATGCAGAGGTCGCAATGCACTGGGGATTTACTGTACTTGTAATCCTTGTGGGTGTTGAGGTCAGCATAGACCAGGTGGCTTGGCCAGAGATGTGCCCTCCCCTCCCTAGTAGGCCAAGTACTGCTGCACCCGAACAAGCTGAGCAAGGACAAGAATCAGAGATCCTGAGATGGCTTTCAAGCACAGGAGGAAGCACAGCATAGAAGGCATTGCTGAGGCCTCTCCTGACTCCCTCTCACCCAGGTCCTGCCAAGCAGCTGCAGTTCAGGTCCTGCTGTTGTGCCTGACCACGAGCTGAGCAACGCTAGGTGAGAACATTTGACTTATTAGTTCACTATGAATGCTGAAAATACATGTGATTTTTTGCAATCACTAGCAGAAGACCACAGCCTTGGGGTGCCCCAGGACCTGCATGACCTTGTTCTGGGCCTGATCTGGGAGGCCACACTGTCTGTCTAGAGGTGAGCAACTCTCACGTCTCTGGGGTGAACTGAGTCTGTGTGGTACCATCTGTGATAACAATACGAACAGTCATGGTCCTTGCTGTGACTCCAACCCTGGGTTTCCTAAGGACTAGGAATGGCCAGTGAGTGTGAGGCATGCTGCCCTGCCTGTGAAGAAAAGGATGCAGGGTGGCATACTGTGTATAAATAGAGCTTTCCATTTATATCAGAGATGAGGCAGAATGGGCTCCCACCAGGACCACAAAATTCCTCCTGTAAAGACTTCAAGATGCTTATGACTTTTCAAAATTTCCTTCCCACTTATTGAGGAAGTATATACACTCATTGCTTGTGCTTACCACTCATTGTTTGGAGGATCTGAGAGAGCAGAGAGATGACTTTGGATCTGGCACACATATTAGATTTTACAGAACCTCTCAAGCAGAGAGTTAAACTAAACATCAATGCTATGATGGACATCTGCAGCCCACTCCGAGGCAGATTTGTCTCCAAATGTCAAATAAGAGCTCTAACACCTCTCAAGTTGTTCAACAGCAACTCGGAGCAGCTGCCTTTTCAGTGCTCTGCCAGACTGTCAGTCAACTGCCGATGTTAATGGATCTTGAATTATGAAGGCAATTGACCTATTCTCTAGGGGAGTAAAAGTTCCCCAGAAAACAACAGAGGCTACCACAGTCCTAAACCAAACTATAACTACACAGTAGTATTTCTATGATCTATGACTTTTTCTTGGATACTGACACGTAATCAAGGAGCCCAAGACTTTTTTTCTCCTCTTTTTCCTCAGTTCTTTTCCTCCCACGCTTCTGCCCCAGTCCATCCCAAGAGAACTCATTACTTCTCTGGTAGGAGTGAAAAAAAAATCTGTGTAAAATCCCTTCATATTTTCTCATCCAAAATATTAAATTACAGCTATCTCTGCATAGATTTTTTTGAACCAGTTCCATCATCATTTATTGTCGAAGCTAGCAGGACAATAGCCAGAATCAGTCTGAGTATCCTGCTCCAACTGCTGTGCAACTTTCATGTTACAAGTCACTTGGGTTTCAAATTTTCTTAACCATAGAATTATTTGGATTGGAAAGAACTTTAAAGTTCACCTAGTTCCAAGACCTACCCTGCCATGGTCAAGGGCACCTTCCACTAAACCAGATTGCTCAAAGCACCATCCAACCTGACCTTGAACACTTCCATGTATCCAAAACTACTCTGGGTAACTTGTGTCAGTGTCTCACTCTCCTCACAGATAGAGGTAGTTATCTCTTTCCTACTTCTTCCTTATATCTAATCTAAACCTATCCTCCACCTTAAGGCCATTACCCTTTTCCTATCACCACATGCCTTTGTAAAAAGTCCCTCCTTATCTTTCTTGTAGGCCCTCTTTAAGTACTGAAAGATTCTGTAAGGTCTCCTCAGAGTCTTCTCTTCTCCAGACTCTCAGTTTGTCGTCATAGGATAGGTGCTCCAGCCCTCTGGTCATCTTTGTGGTCCTCCTCTGGATTTCCACCAACAGATTCACATCCTTTTTTATTGGAGACCCGAAAGCTGAACACAGTCCTCCAAGTGGAGTCTCAAGAGAGCAGAGTAGAGGGGGAGAATCACCTCACTCAGCCTACTAGTCATGCTTCTTGTAACTCAGTCCAGGATACAGTTGGCTTTCTGAGTTTTTATCTATCCATCAATGCCCCAAGTCCTTCTTCTCAAGGTTACTTTCAGTCCATTTTCTACCCAGCCTCTATTTGTGATTGGGATCACCCCAGCCTAGGTTTAGGACATTGCACTTGGCCTTGTCGAGGTTCATGGGGTTCACAGAGGCCCACCTCTCAAGTTACTTCTGNAAGTATATACACTCATTGCTTGTGCTTACCACTCATTGTTTGGAGGATCTGAGAGAGCAGAGAGATGACTTTGGATCTGGCACACATATTAGATTTTACAGAACCTCTCAAGCAGAGAGTTAAACTAAACATCAATGCTATGATGGACATCTGCAGCCCACTCCGAGGCAGATTTGTCTCCAAATGTCAAATAAGAGCTCTAACACCTCTCAAGTTGTTCAACAGCAACTCGGAGCAGCTGCCTTTTCAGTGCTCTGCCAGACTGTCAGTCAACTGCCGATGTTAATGGATCTTGAATTATGAAGGCAATTGACCTATTCTCTAGGGGAGTAAAAGTTCCCCAGAAAACAACAGAGGCTACCACAGTCCTAAACCAAACTATAACTACACAGTAGTATTTCTATGATCTATGACTTTTTCTTGGATACTGACACGTAATCAAGGAGCCCAAGACTTTTTTTCTCCTCTTTTTCCTCAGTTCTTTTCCTCCCACGCTTCTGCCCCAGTCCATCCCAAGAGAACTCATTACTTCTCTGGTAGGAGTGAAAAAAAAATCTGTGTAAAATCCCTTCATATTTTCTCATCCAAAATATTAAATTACAGCTATCTCTGCATAGATTTTTTTGAACCAGTTCCATCATCATTTATTGTCGAAGCTAGCAGGACAATAGCCAGAATCAGTCTGAGTATCCTGCTCCAACTGCTGTGCAACTTTCATGTTACAAGTCACTTGGGTTTCAAATTTTCTTAACCATAGAATTATTTGGATTGGAAAGAACTTTAAAGTTCACCTAGTTCCAAGACCTACCCTGCCATGGTCAAGGGCACCTTCCACTAAACCAGATTGCTCAAAGCACCATCCAACCTGACCTTGAACACTTCCATGTATCCAAAACTACTCTGGGTAACTTGTGTCAGTGTCTCACTCTCCTCACAGATAGAGGTAGTTATCTCTTTCCTACTTCTTCCTTATATCTAATCTAAACCTATCCTCCACCTTAAGGCCATTACCCTTTTCCTATCACCACATGCCTTTGTAAAAAGTCCCTCCTTATCTTTCTTGTAGGCCCTCTTTAAGTACTGAAAGATTCTGTAAGGTCTCCTCAGAGTCTTCTCTTCTCCAGACTCTCAGTTTGTCGTCATAGGATAGGTGCTCCAGCCCTCTGGTCATCTTTGTGGTCCTCCTCTGGATTTCCACCAACAGATTCACATCCTTTTTTATTGGAGACCCGAAAGCTGAACACAGTCCTCCAAGTGGAGTCTCAAGAGAGCAGAGTAGAGGGGGAGAATCACCTCACTCAGCCTACTAGTCATGCTTCTTGTAACTCAGTCCAGGATACAGTTGGCTTTCTGAGTTTTTATCTATCCATCAATGCCCCAAGTCCTTCTTCTCAAGGTTACTTTCAGTCCATTTTCTACCCAGCCTCTATTTGTGATTGGGATCACCCCAGCCTAGGTTTAGGACATTGCACTTGGCCTTGTCAAGGTTCATGGGGTTCACAGAGGCCCACCTCTCAAGTTACTTCTGGATGGTATCCTTTCCTTTCAGTGTGTCAAACACACCACACAGCCTGATGTCAGTAGCTCTAGTTTGAAGCCCTCTTTACCAGCTTGGCAAGCCTGTTACTGAAGTTATAATTCTCCTTTCTGGCAGAGGGGCCTCATCAGTTCTCAGAAGAATATATTTGTTGAAGTGAGTCCCATGGTCTAACTAGGCTTACCTCTTGCTGCAGCATCAGTCCTGTAACCATCAGTTGACTTGCCAAATTTGGCTGGCCTTTTTGAACCCCTGATCAGAGAGAAAATGTGAATAATTTAGTTGTATATCTGTCTGTACACGCTGGGTACACATTCCACACATCACAGTAATTCAGATTACTGATGTATGCTGTAAACAAAACTAATAACTGCACCCTCAGTTCTGGAAAGAAAAAAATTGTTCTGCAATTTTTGAGCAGGTGCAATGGTATTATGAGGTGTAAAAATTAGTTTCATGTTTGTTTGATTTTTTCCTTAATGAGAAAAATGTTTGCAGTCTGCAGATATCACCCCTCAATTTGTATCAACTCCTCAGAAATTACTAAGGATACTCTGATTTACAAGCTAGATGAATGAAACAGTTTAGGGGAACAGTTCTGTAGTATTCATATGTTAATGCAGACATATTACTTCTTGAGGTCATCTGGAACTGGGAGTTTAAAATCCACAATAAATAAGAGATTGTATTTTCAGTATTTGAGTATTACAGAACTATAAGGCATGAAACACATTACTGCTTTCATGATAGAAAAGAAACTGAGTGTAATGCTTTTTCTTCTGTTTATATTTTTTATTCTCTCTGGAATTTCTGCTAAGAGGAGTGGAACTGACTGCCCTGACAGTATAACAACCTGCATTTAGGAGGAACATGGCTGGTTTTCTGAAAAGTTTGTGTTTTGCAAGGATGTGTCATGATGTGAACAAAGAAGAAGGGAATTGTACTTTCTTTCACATCTCCATATTTTTCTTGAAACTTAAACTGTTCTAAGGTTTTTGACCTGTCAGTTTGTTTTAGTGAAAATCTGTCATGCTGAAAAGTCTTAAAGCCAGACTTTAAAGGATTGAGTCAAGAAAGAATACACTGCTTTTTCTTCCTAACAGTGCTATAGTAAAACTGAATATCTGTGCCTCAGGGTAGTAAAAGTGTAATTCCTGAGGCATTCATATTTCATGTTAAGTACACATTGCCATGAGCTTTGCAGTTCTGCTCAAAAAGAATTCCATTTATTTACAGTCAGAAAATTTGCCCTTCAGGAAGTTCGGAAGTAAATCAGCTTGCAGGCAAATCTGTTAAGAGCAGTGATGTAAAACTTTTAATTTTTTTTGTAATAATTGTTACTTATTGATAGTGAGCATTAATTCATCAATACATATTTTAGTGTTTTTATATTAAAAGCATATTTAGAAAACATTTGAACTGAAAAGATTTATGTTAGGAAAGAAAAGCCTTTAAGTCTAGAAATGTGTGTCATCATGATATTATATGACTGAAAATGAACATACTGCTTTTCTTTACATAATTGATGGCATACAAGCAACTTTATGAAGGTGTTAATGATGTACAGCAGACCAAATAAGCTACTCCCTTATGGCAGGAAACAGTTCTAATAAGTTCCTCACACACATATTTACTCCCTATGAATAATCCTTTTGGATATCTTCTACAGGGAAAGGGGAAGCAGATACATGCTAGTATGAAAACAGTGCTTCCACCACCACTCACAATGATGCATGATTATGATCCAAAATCACACCTTTGTGTCTTGGGCTATATACTTGACTTTTGCTGCACTCACCCTGGTGACACACAAAGAATCATGTGCCTAAGCATCATCGTTCTGCCTTTGGATGAAGGATTAACATCTCCCATGACATTCAGAAAAAACTGCTCTTAGCAACCTGCATAGCTTAAATAATTTTTAAGACATCAGCACCAATTCAGGGATGAGATCAGTGCAATATGGTATTACTGCATATGGAAGTGGATTTATATGCTTATCCATTAGCTTCAATCAAATTTAATTAAGTCAGACAAAATAAATAATTCAGAAATTTCTGTGATCTATAACAGTGAGGGTCAAAGATTTCATTCACAGTTCTGTTTTTCTTTACCCCTGACTTATAACAAGAGTAGAATGAGAATCATTCTAGTACTATGTACACAGATTTTGTTATAGCAAATAGAGTATATTACATATTTATATAGAATCTGATTTGTGCCAGAATTGACAGGCCCTGTCTGACTTTTATCTGCAAAGATGAAAGACTGCACGTAAAGTGATTACTGTAGAATAAGCCTTGTGGAAGTAAGTGTGCTTCAGGAAATACCAGTTTAAAACTGCTGAATTTGAATTGCATTATATAATAGTCATTTCAAACCTGATATTGCACTCACCATCATAATGTGATCATTCTTCTATTTAAAATATGCAGACTCACCATTCATATTGGCAACAAAGAAAAGATAATGTTGTTTGGAAGAAATGATACTTCCAAATGCCAACATCCGAAACAAAAACAATGGCTTTCTCATGCAGAGATTGATTCACTAGGATACTCACCGGAGTGTTAGTCAACTCTATTCACAGAATCACAGAATACTATGAGTTGAAAGGGACCCACAAGGATCATCTAGTCCAACTCACCATCTAACGCCCGTACAGAGACCGAACGCACACCCCAGAGTGGTGAACATAAACGTAGTTACCTCACAGGCTCACAGGCCACTCCGAGCCAGAAGGGACACACAGAACCATCCAGCCCTACACCCCCAGGTAGACCATGTCACTAAGCTCCTCATCCAGTCTTCTCTTAAACACCTCCAGGGACGGCGACTCCACCACCTCCCTGGGCACACCATTCCAATGAGCGATCACTCTCTCTGTGAAAAACCTCTTCCTAACATTCAGTCTAAACCACCCCTGGCATACCTGAAGGCCGTGTCCCGTCATTCTGGTGTCGTCAGCCTGAGAGAAGAGATCCACACCCACGTGGTGGCAACCTCCCCTCAGGTAGTTTTAAACAGCAGTTAGGTCACCTCTGAGCCTCCTCTTCTCCAGGCTGAACAACACCAGAACCCGCAGCCGCTCGCCATAGGGCTTCTTCTCCAGTCCTTTCACTATCCTCGTTGCCCTTCTCTGGACCCTCTCAAGTAGCTCAACATCCTTCTTAAACTGGGGAGCCCAGAACTGCACACA
>WEKX01010243.1:3682-17064 GCA_013390025.1 Pitta sordida | reverse complement strand
TTTCCAGTCTTGTGGTACAACACCATTGAGCCAGGACTGCGGGTAAATTATGGAGAGTGTCTTGGCGAGTTCATCTGCTACTTCTTTCATCTCCCTTGGATGGATCCCATCTGGTCCTATGGACTTGTGAGGATCCAGCCACTCAGCAAGTCTCTGACTACCTCCTCCTGAATTACATGGGGGTTATATTGCACCCCGACTCCTTCGGTCAGCCCACTCATCCAGTTGTCCTGCAGGCAGCCTGTCTTACTGTTAAAAACAGAGGCAAAGAACGTATTAAGTATTTCTGCTTTTTCCTCATCACTACTTACTATGTTCCCTTTAGCATCCAATAAGGAGTGAAGGTTGTTGCTGCCTCTCTTTTTACCATTGATACACTTAAGTCATTTGCTAGTTGCAGTGTTCACCTTGCGCTTTCTAGATTCTCCCACTCAAATGTGAATATTGGTTGACTTTCCACATTTAAGGTCAGACAGAAGAATGTGTCTTTGAGATCCAAGACAGTAAACCAAACCAATTCAGGTGTCAGTTTTTTCAGCAGGGTGTAAGGATTGCTAAAACACAATACAAATCCTCAAAATATCCCTCAAATCCTGCTTTATTCTTTGATTTCTGTTCGGTTTCTTAACCAGAAAAATGGAAGTATTATATACAGACTTACACTCTACTAACAATCTATATTGGGTGAATTGTTCCATGATGGACTGGATTGCTTCTCTGTCTGCTAACTCTAAGGGACATTGCTTAGTTTTGACCACCTTCTCCCCCAGTTTTATTGCTATAGGAGAGATAGCATTCACTCCTCTCCCTGAAATGTCCTAAACCCTGGGATTTACTTGATTATACACTTCCTCTGGGACTCCAGTCTTAAAGGTGGTTGTTATGAGGGTCAGTTTCAGATTTCCTATTAATCTTTCACTTCCCACTCCAAAGTTTACTTTTCCCCAATCAAATACAGATACTAGCTTTCTTATGGCACTTAGGGGCAAGCAGAGGAAGGCACCTTCAAGATCTGAGACAGTAGATCCAGCCAATTTAAGTTTCAGTTGGACCAGCAGGATGTAAAATTCAATCCTTGATTTCACCCTCTCCACACAAAGGGTATCCTCCTTCAGTCTCTCAGGAATCCCTGAAGCCCAGACCTCTGGGTATACCTGGTTAGATACCTTCTCTGGGACTCTCAATTCAGAAAGGGTTGCTATGAGGACTGGACTTATGATTTCAGTCAACAGACCACCTCCCTCCACCTTGAGCTGGCTAGTGGCTTTGGCAGTTACAATTTCTCCATTCACTGGCATTATCATCAGATCTAAACCAGCCTGAATCGTTCCTCCTAGTCTCTCCCTGCTTCCGATATGAGAAGCCACAGGGAAGAATTCTGATTTCACTTCCCCAGACAGTTTCCTCCCCTTCCTCTGAGCCTGGCACTGACCATTTTTTTTAAAGCAGAAGTCAAAAAGTAACAAATTTTTATTCTTGTGTGTCCTGGTGTCAATTAAGACAAAGTATGAATTGAATTGAGAGATACCTGAATAATAGAGAAGTAAGGAATTTATTGGAAGAAAGTAAAAAAAATTAACATAACAAATATATATACAGTGAATCCTCTCTGTATCGCGACTTCTCCTTCACGACCTCATCCATTTGCGAAGCAATTTTTTCGCAAATATGATTTAGCCGTCTGCGAGCCCAGCTGGCTGACGCATGAGCAGTCTTACTCTGCTCTGCCGAGAGGCGGTGACACGGTGCCTGTGGGTCGGGACTCACCCCACCCTGCGGGGAGGAGAGTTTGCGATGGCAGCAGCGTACCCCAGTCCCTGAACGGGGAGCCTGCCTCACGAAAGTGAGACAAGCTGTGTGCTGGGAGGGCGGCAGTCCTTCGCTGGCAGGCGGCTCTGGCGTGCACCGGCTGCAGGTTCCCCTGGCGCGTGGCTCCCCCGGCGCACACCTGCGGTGGGCTCTCCCGGCACACGCGATTTACCACAGCTCGCAGTGGCGTTTAGAGCCCTAACTCGGTCCCTGCCCTGGTCCCTGTCCCTGCCTCCGCCCCACCATAAGTGCATGGGGTGTTGCAGTGTTGCTAAGTTAAGGTTTTTCCACGCTCCAAGAATGCCGAAGAGAGCCCCTTACCTGCCGCGGAGGTGGGGCGAGCACATGCGGGCTGGCGCGGGTGCCCCGGGGTGGGCGTGAGCACCGGGGCCGGGCCGGACCAGGGGACTGGGGGGGGAGAGGCGTGGGGTTTGGCCTGCGGTCACAGCAGCCACTCAGAAACAGTTCCCTTTGCTCCCCTGTGCCAAGACAGACTACGGGAAGGAGCAAAGAATTGTCCGCAGTGCTTCGGAGTTCCTGGGGTGGAGCAATGGGCATGGCCTGCATGCATATTAACGACCTGCCATTCTTTGTGAGAATAATATTTCACGAGGCCTTTGGCCTGTCCCTTTCCTCACGATGGAGGAGGTATAACTGTATATGTATGTTTGGACAACAACAATAACAATAAAAAAATATGACTAAAGATAGCTGGGGAAAGAAACAAACACGAGGCGGGAACAAGTTCAAGGGAGACCAGGGCACCCCCAGGATTCCAGGAGCAGAGAAATAGGGTTCAGGGTAGGTTAACCAGTGGAGTAAAAGCCAGTGATCCCTTCCTGAAATGTCTGAGGGGCTGCAGGGAGATCCAGTGGTCAACAGGGGGAAAGCTGTACTGAGATGAGGAGTCAAAGTTTCACGTGGTCCTGGGCAAAATGGCAGCAGTAGAGATCAGAGGTGAAAACAAGGCTTCCTCAGTCCAGAAGACTCACGAAACCCCTTATGTGAGGTCCAGCATCTGTAGTTATACAGTTGTAGTTATACGTCCCATTTCACATGCCTTGTGGGTATGTCTTCACTTGCCGTTGGATATCACTTGGCCCGCTCTGGTCCTCGGGCCCATCACCTAGTCACATACCTCGTCAGGAAGGGAAGATAAGACAAAGAATCTTCCATTGCTTGTCACATAAAATGGAGAAAGCTCCTCCCCTGGCCACATACCTTGCAAGGGAGGGAAGGGGAGATAAGAAAAGACCCCTATTGTCCGTTCCAGTAAAAGGAGAGAAGTTTTATTACAGAAGAAAAGGCGTCTCCCCATGACATTGTGATTCAATGTAAGCCTGGGAATTTTGAGATTCATTTGCTATGAATTGTTTCTAAATGTCATTTGTGTGATAATAATGTCCAAAGTTAATATAGAGTAAGATTTGTAGACAAAAGGCCAGCTGCCACTTCCTGATGATAGGGAAGACACTCCAGCAGCCATTTCATAGGATAACATAAAGGTGATGTTGTCTCACAAAGTTCCCTAAACTCTGATAAGCAGCCCTCATAACAGAATGTACTGAGGTATGGAATGCTATGAAGATGTCACAGCCTTCCTTCAAAAACCTTCTGCAAGAAGAGAATGTGATGACCCTTTTGATCTTGCCATGTTGTCTATCAAGAAAGAATAGATGCCTATAACAGTAGCCTAAATTTAACAAGAATAAATGACTAAGGGTAGAAAAAAATCTCCCTTCTTGAATGGTTTCTTCTCCTTTTACGTGACAGTTATTATTGTGCAGAAAAAAAACCCAACCAAGCAAAAAACAAACAAACAAACAAAACCCCAAAACCCAACCCCTCCAAAAAAACTAAATAAACCAGCAAAACACATGAAGTAAAAGGAAGACTTTTGAATCTGCTCTAACCTGCTCAGATTACATAAAACAGTAAAATTGTAAAAAAATGTTCAGACTTGAATAAATAGAAACAATTTATCTTAACAGTTCTGAAAATTAGTTTCTAAATATATTCATGAAGAAAAAAAAAAACTAAATATTGGTAGATTTACAAAGGTCCATTGTTAGAATGCATTTTTTTTACCTTTTGAATAAATAGAAGTTTTAGCCAGTCTTGACAAATGAATGAGTGGCTTTTGAGAAGGAGTTTTGTCTCAAAGCTACTTATATATTACACAAAACCCCAGCTCAGTGTAATAGATGTGAGCTGACAATTGCACGGGAGACACAGGACTGAATCATGCTGCAACACTCACATACGTATTCAGTACATATACATTGCACACAAGAATATCTAATAAAAAGCATTTAAAAACTCTTTTAAAAGAAATTTTGATACTAAGCACATGCGGCAGACAACAAGTAGAAATCGAGGAGTTAGAGTAAATCTGGGGGAAATATATACCAAACACAGTTAAAATAAGCCTAAAAAATGATTAAAAATCCCCAGCCCAAACAGACAAAAATTTGATGGGTATCATAAAGGATAAGATGGGGAAATCAGTCTCACTGTAAAATTACTGACCTTATACATCTCAGAGATAACTACATTGTTATTAAAAACCGAACTCACTGGGTAACAATTTTAAATTCTGAGATTTACTTCATCCTGAATTTACTGTTTTTCTCCATATAGTGTTTTGAATTATACTTGAACAAAGAGATTTGACAAAACAGAACTAGGATTTTATTAATTAAAATTTAATTCAATTAAAAATTAATTAAAATATTTACAGAAAATACTTTAACAAATCCAAAACTTTTCTGATTTTGGAAAAAAATAAGCTCATTCACATCAATCTTTGATCTAAAAAATGTTTTCTTGCCTGTGATAATTTTCATTTGAATTAAAAATTCTGGTCATCTGTAGTTAATATAACTTTTTTTTTTTTTTTAATATTCCAGACTATAACTCTCTCTACTGAAAGCATAGTATCAATTTAAAGTAATTCTATGTATGTAAACCTTTTCAAACAAAATCCGTTTATATTAACTATAACAACAAATACAGAAACCAACAAACCAATCAAACAAAAAACAACAAAAATGTCCCCATCGTATTTTCTGGTTTAAAATTTATTAAATTAGGGCTCCTTCTCTTTTGTTTGGTTTTTGATTTTTTGTTTTAAGTTCATTTTCCTAATAAAATTTTTGTACATTTCCAGGCTCAAATACTGGCAGTTAGTCAAATGGTTATTTTGTGTGATGGTGCCTCATTCATTGACCTTAAATCCGTAAAGAAATTGTAAATGGACTAGCATTTAAAACACTTCACTGACTCAGAGGTGAATTTTCAGTGACCCTCTGAGAAGGAAAAGTAAATTTGATTCATTAAGTTAATTATGTACTTATGTGAAGCATTTTCCAAAATGATTTTTAGAGTCCACACAAGGTCATAACAGGGGGTTTCACTGAGTCATTGTTTTTAAGTTTAAAACCTCCCAAAGCTTAAAAAAAGCCCAATCACTGTTTCACATAAACATTTGTATATTCATATACAGTTCCATAACCCTAAGAATGTTTTTCACCCTTGCAGTGTATATATATAACATGTATATACATATATATATAACAATTCCATCTAGTACATACTATACTTTAGTAGGAAAAAGCCCGTTTATGTCTTCATCTTAATTTCTAAAGCAAATTAACACTGCATCTCCTGAATTTTTTTGTATGCTATTTAATCTTCTTCAGTTTCTATCTTAAGAACAAACTACATTTAAATAACATAGTGACAAAAAGTTTAGCAGCTTTCTCACCTCAAATATGCATGTGAAAGCTTATTTTCTTTGAGTACTTTAAGAGTAAAGTGTACATGCAATGACCATAAAACAGAATTTAGTCATTTGTGAAGATTATTGTATGTTGTATCATTTCAGTCTTTTTGCAGGAATTTTGTATATTTGGTAATCTCATCATATATTAACAGGATGAGATGCAGCTCTACTAATAAAGCTGAGAAGCAGATGTGAAATAAGGTTTTAACATAAGGCAGGTAAAACTTTTAAGCTTCAATAGTCTCAGGAGTACAGTAAAGGGAGGAATAGCTGGAGTATCTGACAAGATACTAGATATCATTACACATTGACTACTCCTGGGTGGCTTGGTCAGAAACTCTTGCATTATCCTGTTAATAACCTATACTGAAAGGTGATAAGAAAGACAAAACCTCTTGCTTTTACTTATGTCTTTGTAATTTGTTTCTTACAAAATATCAGACACTTTCAAGAAAAAAAAGTAAAAAATGGGAAGGGGAAGCATTCTTTGCATAAAGACAGCAAAATTTATGGATAAACTTCAGCCTAATATCAACCTGGAAAGGTTTCCTTAATCCAGAAATTCTTTAAATACACTGCCATAAGCACAATGTAAAAATGACAAAAATAGAAAGGGATGAAAATTTTGAAGAAATCTAGAGACCATTTCTTCTTTTCTTTAAGACTGATTATTTCATGGCCTATTCAAACACTTAGGAGTTCTATGTCATAACCAAATACAGTTATATCCTCACATTTGTGAGAAACGGGTCGTGTCAGATGTCTCGCGAAATGTCAAACTCACAAATACGTGCAGGTCATTAGTATGCATGCAGGCCATGCCCTTAACTCCATCCCCAGCCAATCAGGAGCGCTGGAGAGTCTCTTCAACTCCTCCCCATGGGCTTTCGCAGAACAGGGGAGGAAAGGGAAGCGTTTCTGTGCCTTCTTTGCCTGGGGAGACACCACTGACAATCCCTAGATTTCTCTTTGGATGCGCTGCAGTTTTCGCAGCTGCTGACTGCGCGTACTCACAGCCCAAACCCGCCTAACCCATCAGTCCTGTGCCACCAGCCCTGCGCCGCCGGTCCCACATCATGCCACGCGACACGGTGGTGTTCAGTTGCAGCAGCAGAGTGAGCATGTCCCGCTGGCTGCAGCGGCCAGCCCCAGTTTCCTGGGGTACTTCCCTTCCCTGCCTGTAGCCATGGAAACAGTAACACGCACCTAGGGGGCGTCAGTTCCTCAGCTGCACTTAGTGTAACAGGGGACAACGTGACTCCTGGTCCTCCCTGTGGGGCTGGGCCAGCGCCGTCCCACAGGGAGCTCTGGCACCACCCCTTCGCAGAGCAGAGGCACTGTGCATGCATCAGTCCGGGAAACTCGCAAACGGTTGAAGGAAAACTGTGAGAAATTCTCCTCCCAAATGGATGGGGTCCTAATGGAGAGGTCTCAATGCAGCAGGGATTCACTGCAATTTAACAGAAAAAGCCAAAAATCCACAAAAATAAGTTTTAGGGTAAAAGGAGTTTGCATGCTATAGTTAGTAAGAAAATACTGACCTTGGGGAGAACTCATTTAAGCCATCATGCAGAAATAACAAGTGGGGTTGAAGAAAAGATGACTGTGTTTTCACAATGGACTCCATGACATTAATTCCCAAAATGCACTGATGTTCTGAAATGGAAAAAAGTCAAACAAAGCAAAAAAGAAACAAAAAACCCAACAACCAAATCAACCAATAAACAAACCCATGTAAAAGAAAGATAAATACTCAGATAACACTGAAACAATGAAAGATAGAACCAATACAACTCATTATTAGCTTTTCCTAGGAATTCCAGAATTCTAGTCTAGAAGTTATCTTCATATTCCCTCTGACTTCAAAGCAGCTCTGTGCCCCTAGAATGTCTTACCTCTCTTCTGTGTGCATGTGGAGAGGGTTGTTATTGATGAAGAATCTGGAGTAGCCTCACATTGTGTTACTGCCAACCAGACTAGTGCTTTCATGGTATGACACTTATCTGTTGCTACACTTTTGAGGCAATATTAATTCATGGTATGTTTTTTCATTACTCTTACAAACAAGGAGATGCTTTTATTTAAATGAGATAACTGACATCACTATCTATTTTCTCATACACTATAACCTGCCACCCTCAAATTTTTGAAAAAGAAATAAATTCATCCGCCACCTTCTCTCATACAAATAGTCTCTTCTACGTGAATTTCTGCTTTTGTAATCTTGAATTTGATTTTTAACACCTGGACCTGTGGCAGCTGTAAAAATGGCTTTAAAATTCTGAAAAAAGTCCTGAAAAGGACATGTTGGTGCTGACTGTATCAATGCAAAATTACTGTCCCAGTAATTAAATCAATGCACCTGTGACTATCTCTTACAGTAAATGAGCCTGTAGATTACACTATAGGCTTGTCATTTACACTGTTTGGTGATTTTTTTTTTTTTCAGTGGAAGGAAAGGATTAAAGACACCTGTGCTTAAAACCTGTGCTTAAGTCATATGTATTATAAAGGGATTTCTGGCCCACCAGTTACTACTACAAAGGCAGTGGACAGTATATGATATTTAAAACAACGCTGCAACTCCTCAAACACTTCTGCAATTATATATGGGAAAAAATAATTTTCTACCTCCAGTTACGTAAGTATTGCTTTATGAAAGCTCATGCAATCTGTGACAGATAGCAAGATCTCTCTAGCTTATAAGTGAGGTTCCTGTATAAGCCAGTGTAAAGCCGACATAACCTACTGTTCTACCACAAAGCTGGGACAATAATATTCTCTACAACATTTTTTTGTTAGGTACACTATAATGAAATTATGCTCAAATTGCAAAAATAACAGTGTGGCAGTGTCTCTAAAAACAAGCTTCTTTCATCTTTGTCTCTGGATGCATTATCACTCAAAGCAGTTTGTTCCCACTGCACTTAGTCACAAATCAGGATCTCTCATGAACTGTATATCTTTCTTATAATAACTCAGAAACACTTTTCAGCAAGTAGGTTGTCATAAAATGCAAATTTCCAGACATAGAGCCATTTGATAAGGAAATGTATTTATAGAATCGTAGTTCTTTATAACTTCCTGAAGAGAAGTGAAGGAGTGCTGACCTCTTCTAAGGCCCTTAATAGTATGCCTTGACTTATGATCAGTCCTGAATTAATCAGGCACTTGGACTAGATGATCTTTATAGATCCTTTACAACTGAAAAGTTCTGTAGCATTCTGTTCTATTCTATTCTATTCTATTCTATTCTATTCTATTCTATTCTATTCTATTCTGTTTTTCTGTTAGTCTAATACATCATAAAAATTATCAAGTCAAAGGAATTGAGTGGGCAACTTAAAGTCAAAAACAAACTAGAGGTAAAATTGGAGTTCTTAAATACAAATTGCCAATGAGAAATAAAAACGTGGAAATATTGAACAACTATGCCACTTCTGTACGGGTATTAGATGGTGAGTTGGACTAGATGATCCTTGTGGGTCCCTTCCAACTCATAATTTTCTGTGATTCTGTGATTTAATGAAGATAATAAGTCACACGTAAGAGTAGATTTTGTCCCAGTACAAGACAAGATGAGGTATGAATCTGAAAGATATAGGCTATCTGGAGGGGTGGTGGGGGAAACCAACCAATAACTGGTATTATACCTGATTGGTACTGATGAAAGACAGTTAAGATAGTTACATTTGCATTGTCAAAACAACTGATGATATTACATACATCAAAATTTTTCTCACATTTGTGTATAAGATTTCCTTCTTTTTAAATTTTTTTTACTGTCTTTCTTGATGTCTACTTCCATTCGTTGATCAACTTTTCTCCAAAATGCCATCACTTTCTCCTGATGTACAGCAGCATAGATTCAAGAATAATTTCCTCTTTATTTTCATTTTTAATGTCTTCTGTCCATTTATGACAAGTCCATCATCATGAATAATTAACTCCTGTGCTTTCTGTCAGAAAGACTAAATTTCCATCTACTAAGTAATAATTTCACCTTGAAAAACTACCATCTTGATAGCAAGACATTCTCTTCCCCCAGAAGTGTCAGAAGGGCAAGTAGCACCAAAGGACTGTGAGATGTAAGCCCAAGGAGTGTGTGTAGACCATGGTCTCTCTAATGAAATTAAAGAACTGTTCTGATAAAATTCAGATAATGCACTCAGCTGACCAGCAACTTCTAACCTAGCTAAAAGTAATTATTTCTCACGTATTAAGGCACTCTGCCTTTTTGAATATTAATAAAGGTTCAGAAATAGAACAAGTAGGTAATATTTTCTTTTTCTTATGACACTTGTAACAAGTGTTATTATAGCTTATTATAAAAAAATATTAGTTTCAACAGATGGTCTTTTGTCCAAAGCAGTAGAAAATGTCAGAACAGCTGTGAGTCTGTTGTAATTTTTTTACTTGAAGATTATATGTTGATCAACTTATAAGCCTTAATTAGCTCTGAAACATGGTGTCACAAACAGTAAAGCACATACTTGTGTTAACCAGGAAAAAAAAGCTATTTTTTTTCTTGATACAATCCCATCTCCTATACCGCGGTCTTAATTGGGCTCACGAAGCCCTACTTCCGCATTGAATAGCAGCTCATTAATATGCAAATTTGCCCTGCACCCTCAGACAATCCCCAGCACAGTTTCAGCACTGTGTTATTGTGTACTGGTTGTCGTGGTGGCCGTGCCAATGGGGTGGCAGACCGGCGGAGCCCTGGCTGTGTCCAGAGGGGTGGGGAAGCGTCGGAGCCTGGTGGGGGCATGGCAAAGTGGAGCCGCTGCCACCGGCTGATCGGCACGGGCGGCCATGCTGCTGCTGCTGGCAGATCGGCACGGGCAGATGGCCACAGGTGGCTGCAAGATCGGCACAGGCGGCCATGGCAGGTCAAGCATGCACAACTGCGAAAACAGGCCTCTTTCATTGCTAAAAAATCATGCCGCTAAGATCGGAAGCCACAATATGGGGGGGCAAGAAGTTCAAGAGGTCCAGCTGTAATTCTAAAATACAGGCCAAAGTAACTCCTGAAGAAATTCTATCTAGTTTCTGGCTATGGTACACTTGACCACATTGTTACTAGATATTTGACTCTTGAATACTACTACAAACCCATAAATTTTGCAAAAAAAATTACTTCTAATATTTATACTGAGACATCCCTAGGACTTACTACTCACTTACTTAATGTCAGTGAAAAATAGGAAGGTGTGGCATTTTGCAATTTGAGTTGAGAAGACCAGAAAGTAAATCTGCATAAATAGGCCGAGTATTATCTAGAGTTGTGATGTAGAGGTAAACTCTTCCCTAACCACCCCCTCCCCAAATGCTGCCACAACTGCAGATGCTTTTTGTCCTGTGGGGTGCAGGCTATCTGCTTGCAGGTTAGCGGGCAGTCATGGCTGGATCTCTGAGGAGGATGTCATTTGGAGCACTGGGAGTCAGCAGCATTCTGCAGGAGGCATTGGGAAACATTGTTTGCTGTGGGACTCCATGTTAAAATATATGGCAGAGAAATAAAGCCTGAGCTACCCTGGCTAAAAAATCATGCCGCTGGGGGCTCGGGTGGGCTGAGTAATGGCCAATAGGAAGGTGTGATGAAGACATGCTTGTAAGGCATGTCACTAGGGGAGGGGCCCAAGGCCCTATAAATACAGCTGTCGGGGCTCACAGAGGGGAAGCTGGCTCACGGATTTCCCAAAGTGAGGATGTCTCCTTTGCTCCTCCAATCTCCTCTACTACCCTCAATTTCTCCATCTCAGCACAGCCTTCCCCCTGCTGACCACTGGATCTCCCTACAGCCCCCTCTGATGTCCCAGAAAAGGATCTCCAACCTTTACTCTTCACTTGTTTGTCTTATCCTCAACCTTATTCCCCTGCCCCTTGAAACCCAGGGGTACCCTGGTCTCCTTCGAACGTGGCCCCTTCGGGTTTATTTTTCAGATATCCTGAGTCATCATTTCCAGCAGGGGATTGTTCATACCTCTTGTTCCGTTGTTAGTGTTATTGTTGTTATCTCCAACATATATGCAGTTGGCCCGCCAATACCACGGTACTGTAGGTCTTATTGCCCCTCCACGAAGCCCTCCATCCATGTAGAATGGCAGCTCATAAATATGCAAATTTGCCCTGCACCCTCACACCACCCCCTGGCGCTCCACAGCTGTTTTCACACCGCCCCGCTGTGTATCGGTGCTTGTGTCGGCGTTTCCTGGTGCCTACAGCCACCCCACACCAGGAAAGACACCTTTTCCTCTCAGCTGGGGATAATGGTGCAGTGAGCTGCCTGTGCCGCTNTTTTTTTCTTTCTCCCAGTGAAGTTCTTATTTTTCTTTCTATTACTTAAATATCTCTAAATTAATTTCCTACCCATCCAAACTGGTCCCAAGACACATTTCTATTTCTCAAAAATACAGTTGCAAATCAATGTGAAAAATTACTCATTTACGGGAACAAATATCTTAAATTCAAGTGGTAATATGTAGGATTTATGTATATACTCTTCGTAACACTCCAATAGACTCTTCTATTAACTCCTGTTCAATGTATGCCAGGGTGTAATACTGAAAACATATACTCTGAAAAGCTTGTTCTTTGGTGTGTCTGGTTTTGTGGTAATGACATTGGTCTTTGGGGTAGTTGTGAAATGTTAATATAAGTTATATCTTCTTGCAGGATATTAATGCAGCTTATGCAGCTAAAGAGTCATTATCTTGCTTCTTATTATGTGCATGCTAATGTTGTTCTCTATCAAGTTATAGTCCCTTTTTATTAAACAACAGAGAAAGGTCACTCTAAAGGTTATATCAGCTTTGCTATGACAGTATTTAAGCTTCAGTGTAAGTTTCCATGATGTCCTGAGAGACTCTAAAATATATTGTTATATTTTCATCTACTAATTGCTCCTTCAAGTGACCCAGTTGTAGAGATACTATCTCAGCCTCCATTATATATACAGATAGATATGTTTCTCTGCATACTGCAGAGAACTATAAATACGGGATAATAAAAAATTCTGAAACAACAACCAAAACAAGGGCACAGGTTGTCATTGGCAACCTTGGGACTATAAATAGCTCACAAGTGGTTGGTTAAAGAAGTGTAATCTTGGGACATGGGCAAGAAACAAAGAAAAAGTTTCTGATGTAGTGTACATGAAAAATACAGAGTAGATTAAGATGCAACATGACTTCGCAATAGTATTGGAGAAAAGGCTATACATAAACCTGGTGCATAATGATTTTAACTGTTATTATTATAGACTATAAACAATTGCTTTCTTTATAAGGTATGGTTGAGGTTTTTTGTCAATAACATATTATGAATGCAAAACTAAGAGATCTGAGTCTCTTGCCTATTATGCAAATTGTGATGGAGTAAAAATTAAACGAGAAGGGATATGGAAACCACAAACAGAGACAAAGCACTTAGGTATTTAGGACATATGATCATTAAAGATTTTTTAATATATGATACAGAAACATAATCATTAATACTGAGCACAAATTAGGCAATTAGATAGTCTTAGATGACATACATTTATTTTTGTGACCTCATTGAGAAAAGTCCCTTTACGCAAGAGGTAACACTATACCAATTTCACCTGTTATTATTCTTATTCTGATTTTATTTTGTCATAGAATAACAAGTTTGAAACTGAAGCAAATTCTATATAAGAAAGCAAATTTTCAGCCCAGAACAGAAGGAGGAAAAATAATTAAATTTACTTGATACAGACTGTTTTCTCTGGATAGATGACTCAGTATAGATTATTACAGTATTTAAA
>WEKX01010242.1:12782-23229 GCA_013390025.1 Pitta sordida | reverse complement strand
CGCCGGACATGCCGCGGCTGGAGGCGTTGTGGTAGCCCAGGGTCTCGATGGGGGCCCCCTTCTCCTCGGTGCTGTCGGGCAGCTCCAGGCAGGAGGAGGACACGCGGGTCTCGATGCGGTAGTGCTCCTCGGGGGGCTGAGCGTCGCCTTTGGCCGCCCCGGACAAGCCGCCCCCCTCCCCGGAGCCGCTCTTGGGGATCTGCCCGAAGAGCTTCTCCTCGGAGGGCTTGCGGGAGGCGTTCTTGAGCATGTTCTTGAACTCGATGGTGGAGGTGGTGGAGATGGAAGAGCCCAGGGGTTTGTCGGGGGCGGGCGCGCGGCCGGCGGGGCCGGGCAGGGGGTTCTGGGCGGAGAAGAGCGAGCGGTGGGGAAGGGCGTGGGGAGAGTCCGGGTATTGCTTCTGGGGGAGCCCGGCCTTGGGCAGGGAGCTGTGGTTGGAGTCCGGGGTGAAGAACACGTCGTTCTTGCTGGGGGACGGGGACCCGTCCGAGGCCGAGTCCTTCCCCCTGCGGCCGTAACTCCCGAACATCCCCGGGGACGAGGCCAGCGGGTCACAGCCCTCGCTCTGGTCCAGCAGAGACCTCATGGAGGGCGGGAAGGATGGCTTCACGCCAAACTCCTGCGGCCTCTGGCCGTAGCTGGACAGCACCGGCTGGTAGTCGGAGGACTCGGTGAGTTTGCTCGATTTCAGGATGGACTTGACGGGTTTCTTCTCCAGGTTCAGCATGGCCGAGGGCGGCGGCCCCGAGTAGTCGAAGTCACGGTAATCCTCGTCCTCTTGGAAAGACGTGTCCGGGTAGAACTTCTCCTGGGAGGAGTCCATCAGAGAGGAGGGGATGTCCCTGCTGTCCCCAGGCGCCTTGTACAGCCCAGCTGGAGACTCCCTGCCCAGGCCGAAGGGCCGGTAGCCGTGCACGGAACCGGGAAGTTCTTGGGAATATCCGTCATCGCGGCCCTGCAGAGGAGACCTCGTGCTGCTGGGAGTAGAGGAACCCGGGCTCATGATCTTGGACAGCAGGGAGATGGTGTCGACGTTGCTGGACGTCGGCTTGTCCATCATCTCGTCCTGGGTGGGCGTCCCGCTGCGCTCGTCCCGCACCGGCGTGCCGTCCACGTTGTCCAGGGAAGTGCTGGTGGGGCCGCGCTGGAAGTCCGAGGCGTGGCTCTCCGTGGCCATGCTGGACCCCAGGCTGCTGAGGATGGGAATATTCAAGTTCAGGCCGCTGAAGCCGGGATTTCCCTTCAGGAAATTGTGTATCTTCATCTCCAGGCTGGGGGAAGGGGGCTCCGAATCCAGCTTGGCTTTTGAAATTTCGGAGGACTGACCCAGTGAGGTTTCTGTTGGCAGAAGGGAAGAAGGACTGGGGGGGTGTGAGCTGGGAAATCCCAGGGAATTGGTTGGTGGCTTAAAACTGGAGCTCGGCAGCGCCGGGGTGTGTCCGACAGGAGCCTTGTTGACCGAGGTGGAGGAGACCTCTGCCGTGGAGGAGTTTGGAGAATACCCAAAGCTTTTGGGTATGAAGGGCTGAGGGTTGGAAGGAACGTTCCTCCCCTTCATGCAGGGCACGGTCGTGCTGGCTGGTGATGTGGAAGTGCTCTGGGAAGCGGGTTCAACCGACTGGGCGGTGTTCCCAGCCACGCTCTGCAGCAGGGACGACAATCCTGGAAGAGAGAATTCCATCAGGGACTCGGGAGAGGCAAGTTCCCCCCCAGCACTGCCGAGGAAAAGGCTGCGGATGGCATTCCCTAACGCCCCACACACTCCAGCCAGGAGAAGGACCGGATTTTGCTGTGTCAACATCAGCACCCTGTGAGGCACAACCTCCTGCCAGGGGTTCAGATCGATCTACAAACACAAATGACGCCACCAGAGCGTTGGGCAAGAACTCCTCCTGGTCCGCAGCCAGGTTTGGGAAGCCCTGCCCTGCTGTCCAGGTGACCCGTGCAAGGTGCCAGAGCAGGAGCAGGGGAACACGAGAGACCTCGGAGTGTCCTGCCCCGTCCAGTGGCCTCACCACGTACGTGCACTTTGGGCAGGAGGAAGCACAGACAAGTGACAGAACTCACTGGTCCGTGACACTTGTGTCACCTGAGAAAGACCATCCGCCCTTCCCTGGGACGTGAGACACTCCAAGGCAGCTTTCCTGCCTCTGTTCTCCCTTCAGGGGACAGGCAGAGCAGCACGTTTCAGCCCGGCCACTGTCCCTGAAGCCACCAGCCCCTCCCCAGCAGCCACCCCCGTACCTTGCAGCGCCGGCGCCGTCTGGGTCTGGGTTTTGGAAAGAGCCGACAAAATGCTTTCCGGAGTTATCTCCACTTTGGAGAGGATGTTGGCCAAGGGATTTGAAGGAGCAGACGGGGCACCCAGCACAGGAGTCTTCAGGCCACTGGTGAGAGCTGTGGGGCTGGTGGGGGTCCCTGGAGAGGGTCTCGAGGCAGGACTCACACCTGGGACGGGAGCACACACCGCTCACCTGAGCTGCCCCACTAAGGGAACAGCTTCGGGCTCAGGTTTGCCACGGGCACAGCTGAGCTCAGGGAGCCAACCCCCTGTGCCAGAGACAGAGCCAGACCTTTGACAGCAGTTAATGACTCGCTCACGTTTATTCTGAGACAATTAGAGCTCCAAAGGCTCACGCCCAGGCCTGGCTCAGGACTCACCCGTGCTCTTCATCACCGACGTCAGACTGCTCAGGATGGAGCTGATCTTGGCCAGGTCCACGTTGGCCAGGTTGGGCAGGGCCAGCGCCGGCGCGGCGGTGACAGGCGCTGCGCTTGCCGCCTTCGGAGCTGGGGGGGCTGGGGCTGGTGTTGTCACCGTCCCTGAGGCCGTGGCAGCCACGGCAGCCGCTGGCACCACTTTGGGGACACTCTCGGTCTTGGCAGGGACGGGGGCTGGAGCAGCCTGTTTGTCCTTCCTCTCCTCCACTGCAGCAGAGAGGGGGGGGAACGAGAGCAGAACTGTCACACTGTCCCCCCAAGGACAACTGGGGGCACATCAGCCCCAGNCGCTGCGCTTGCCGCCTTCGGAGCTGGGAGGGCTGGGGCTGGCGTTGTCACCGTCCCCGAGGCCGTGGCAGCCACGGCGGCCGCTGGCACCACTTTGGGGACGCTCTCAGTCTTGGCAGGGACGGGGGCTGGAGCAGCCTGTTTGTCCTTCCTCTCCTCCACTGCAGCAGAGAGGGGGGGGAACGAGAGCAGAACTGTCACACTGTCCCCCCAAGGACAACTGGGGGCACATCAGCCCCAGGAACATCTCGGATGGGAACAACCACAGGGGGACTGGGATTATCCCAGTGCCAGGAGATCCAACCCAAACAGCCCCAGTGCCAGGAGATCCCACCCAGAGAGCCCCAGCCCCCACAACATCTCAGATGGGAACAACCACAGGGGGACTGGGACCATCCCAGTGCCAGGAGATCCCACCCAAACAGCCCCCAGAACATCTCAGATGGGAACAACCACAGGGGGACTGGGACTTCCCAGTGCCAGGAGATCCCACCCAAAGAGCCCCAGCCCCACAATCCCCAGCCGTACCGATGATTTTGGACGTGTCGTCCTCCACATCTGACAGCTCCATGTCCTCCACGTCCCGGTTGTCCGTGGCGGGCTCTGGAGTGACCATCTTGCGGCCCCCAGCCGCCGGGGAGCGGGAGCTGCTCTCCTCCCCCATCCCCTGGAACGGGGACTCGGAGCCCGTTGGGGACGGGGCGTCCATGCTGGGGGAGGGCACAGGAGACTCCTCGGGGTCGGGGAGGGTGGCCTTCAGCTGGTCCAGCTTCTTCTTCAGGTTGCTCACTCGATTGGCAAAGGTTTTGTAGGCCTAAGGAAGGAAGGACATGGGGCTGGGGATCTCACACAGCCTGAGGAAACAATTCCCGCTCCCTGGACGCTGCAGGGGTTTCACTCACGTTTGCCACCACCTTGACCTCCTTGTACTGCGCCTCGTAGAATATCCCGGCGTTCTCCAGCGCCTCGGTGAGCGAGGGGCCGTTCTTCACCTGCTTGTCCAAGCCATTCACAAACTCCTCCAGCTTGGAACTCGCCTCCTCAAACTCCTTGGAGAACTTCTTCCCTCCCGTTTTATCTGCGGGGAGAGGAATGCCGCGGGAGTGAGCTGCCAACCCCCCCCAGCAGATCCATCCCACACCACCCCAGTGGATCCCAGCGGATTCCAGACCATCCCAGATCCCACTCTGGGATTTCTGGGGATCTCCAGAGGAGGAGGCCTTGTCTGTGCTGGTTTTCACCGACTCACTGTGTTGGTTTCCACCAAAATTCAACCTGAGACTCTTGGCTCCCAGTCTGGGTTAACCCTGCTCTGAAATCCCGGCGTTTTCCAGCCACGGTTTGATTCCTGGCTCCTCACACTCCCTCAGGGCTTTACCTTTCAAGCACTTGAGCGTCTCAGTGCTGCACACATCCACCCTCATCGTGGACAGCTGCTTCTCCTTCAGCTCGATCTGGTCCTCCGAGCGCTTGTACAGCAGCAGCTCGTCGATGAGGGACTGGGGCTGGGAGACACCAAACAGGAAAAGCATCCTCATCACATTCCAGCCGAGAGAAGCCCTGGGCAGCACGGCCCTGCCTCTGCTCTGGCTCCAGCGCAGGAATCCTGTGGATCTCTGGAATTTGTTTATTTTTAATCTCCCAGATCAGCAAACCTGGGTTCAGGCAGGGGCTGCAGTTGCACAAACCTCCTCGTTCTCATGGTTAAGAGCGGAGACAAGCCTTGTTTATTTATTCCTTTTTTTTCTCTGCAGGTGCTTTTGCAGTTCATCGACAGCCCCTGCTCTCTCGGGGGACTGAATTTAGATAAATTTCCTGCCAACAGCCCCTCAGCCACCTCAAGCTCCCCTTCACAAGGGCAACCCCAGTGTGACCAGCTCCCCCCGTGGGTGTCACCCCAGCTCTCAGGCCCGGGGTCACCCTGCCAACCTCCAAGGCGGGGGTCAGTGCCACAGGTCACTTACTCGGAATTCCGCGACAATCTTGGACTTCAGAGCAGCCTTGGGGTTGGTGGAGGCTGTGGGGACAAAGGGAAGAGCACGAATTAATTAAGGCACCACATCCCCAGGGAAAGCCAAGCCCAGCCAGTCAAGGTGACTCAGGACAGACGTGCAGGTGGCCGTGACCCATCGCGTCCCCCCCTCCATGCAGGGGGTCCCCTTCAGGGTCCAGGCTCCCACAAGCGCGTGGGGACAAGGGTACCGAGGCCATCAAAGGGGCACTGTCACTCTTGGGTTCTCATTTTCAACATGCTCTCAACATCTCCTGGGCACACCTTTTCCTCAGGAAGACAAGTCCCTGCACGGCTGGACCTGAGCAGGAGTTACAGCTCTCCACAGGGATGGGGAGTTACAGCTCTCCACAGGGATGGGGAGTTACAGCTCTCCACAGGGATGGGGAGTTACAGCTCTCCACAGGGATGGGGAGTTACAGCTCTCCACAGGGATGGGGAGTTACAGCTCTCCACAGGGATGGGGAGTTACAGCTCTCCACAGGGATGGGGAGTTACAGCTCTCCACAGGGATGGGGAGTTACAGCTCTCCACAGGGATGGGGAGTTACAGCTCTCCACAGGGATGGGGAGTTACAGCTCTCCACAGGGACGGGGATAGTGTTCCCCAGGTCTGACCTGAGCAGGAGTCACAGCTCTCCACAAGGATGGGGATGGTGTTCCCCACGTGCCAGACCTGGAGCTGACAGGGTTTCCTGAGGGGACAGGGTCTCCCTTGGGCATTCCCCAGGTCTGACCACGCTCAGGGCCTTCACAACTGTCACACCCCTGCGCTGACACCAAATCCATCGGATTCCAAACAGAACAGGAGAAACAAAGACGAGAAGCAAAGCGCCCAATGCTCCATCCACGCCAGACACGGCCCAGTTCTGCCTGGGGCTCAGTGACAAACACTTCCAAGACCTGTCACCCCTCCTGGTGTCCCACCCGCTGTCCCACCGCGTGGGCCCTCAAAGGGCTGCGGGGCCACTCAGGTGACATCACTGAGGGCAGGTTGTCACCAATCCTCTCCTGGGCTGCTGGGCTCCCACGTCCTGTCCCTGCCTGCCCAGTTCGCATCTCCCAGTCCAGCCTGGGGCAGGTGTGTGTTCCTGAGCAGGGAGGGAACATCCCCCTCCTGCTTCTGCCTGTCCTCTCTCCAGCTCTGACCAGTCTAACGCCACTTTCCACGAGGTTCCACCAGCTCTGCTCCTCTCCTGTCTGCAGCCTCTGCTCTCACACACTATTTCTGCCTCTCTTTCTGCTTTCCAGAGTGGCTTTGCACCAACACCTCCCGGGTGTGCACGTGTCAGGGCCTTCCTGAGCCCCCAGGCTCAGCCCTCAGCCCTCCTGCTGCTCCTCGGGCAGCCAATTTCTACACCAGTGCACAGAGTTCACAGTGGTTCCTTACTTTGTGATTTCTTCCACGGCTTATTCGGTTTGTTCAGAGACTCTTTCAGCTGCTTCTGAGTTTTGAAAGTGGTACCTGAAAAAACATTTCATTTTTGGCAGTCTGGCATGAGGGGATCCCTGTCAGACTCTGGGGCGGGTTTCAGTGCCACACGGCGAGAAGAGTCAACAGAAATTTGTTTTAAAACACCTCGACCAACGTCCTTAGAGGAGGTGCTGGATGCCCAAGAGAACCTGGGTTTGCTCAGGAATGCAGCAACCTGGGGGTGGGTGGTCTGCCACTTTTAAACCAAGTTTCTGTTTGCCCTTACGCTGAGGACAGTTCAGAAATCACAGTAAACAAAAAAAGAAAAACAAGGAACGTCAAAATCCGGCTCTTTAGGAAGGCTGTGATGGGATCAGCATCCAGCAGGGACCGCAGCCACAACACCTGAGTGACCTGGAACCTCCAACACCTTTGTTTGCAGGTGACAGGAACCAGAGATTTCAGACCATGTGCACCAGCTTCCCCTCTCCGCATGCAGCACCCACGGGAGCCCTTCCTGCAGCCACAGCCTGCCCCACCTTCCTCCTGCCCTCACAACCACCTCAGGCCTCCCCCGAGGGGCTCCTGAGCACCTCCAGCCTTGAGCAAAGCCAAAACCTGGACTCATTTCCTTCAGGTACCCGAGGAGTGGCTGATTCCCGGCTCTGAGTGACTCCACGTGTTTCTCTCCTACGGGCTCGAGGGCTCTTCACCCTCCAGCTTTGCTCTGCCTCCTCCAACCCCACAAACCCTGAAGGTGAAGCACCTGCAGCTGGATGGGACCCCCTGGTCAGGCCCTGTGGGAGCTCCTGAGCCTCACGCTCCGGTGGCTCCCGGCTGGAGCAGCTCCAGCTCTGCCCAAAGGATCCACAGCTGCCCCCAGACACCTTCCAGAGGAGCTGGAGCAGCTCCAGCTCTGCTCCAGCCTGTGCCAGCTGCAGACACCCCTCGTGCCCCCCAGGATGTTTCTACAGCCTCCCCCTCCCTGGTGCCAGGCTGGAAGGAGAGGAACACAAAAGCTCAGGGACTTACTCAGAGCTTCTTTCAGGGCCAGAATGGTTTCCTCAGGGTACACGTTCCTGTCCTCCCAGATTTTGAAGATCCTCTCGATGGATTTGGAAACAGATGGATCCCTGGAAGAGCAGAGCACGGTGGGTTTGGTGCAGGGCTGCCCTCACACCCCTTCACACAATCACTTAAATCACCGCCCAGCTCACTCCCAGAGAGCAGCACAGACATGGGAGGGCTTCAAACAAAACACTTGGAGTTTTGCTGACGTTTCAGGAGACGTCGGAAGAAAAATTCCCGCTTTTTGAGCCACTCAGCCTTCCCACGGCTCGTTACTCACTTCACTAACGAGGCGGCCTCGGGGAGCACCTCGGCGAAGGTGTCCCGGAAGACAATGGCATTTTTCCTCTTGCAGTTCTGTATGACATCGTTGGCCAAGTAAAAAAGGTTCAGCCGATGAGGAAAGGCAGCTGGGGACAAGAGAAAACTCAGGTTCAGCTCTGATCCAGGGCTGCTGCTGGGAGGGTTTGGGCATTCCCAAAGCCAGGGGCTGGAGAGGAAATCCTCCATTTACAAACAACTTCCAGATCTCCCCTAAAACATCAGAGCTCCCCTGGTCCCCAGGATTCCCGTCAGGAAACTCAGCATTGCCCCGGCTCCCTCATCCCAGCAGGAGCTTTTATCCCTAACCAGGATCTCTGGCTTCTCCAGCCTCAACTCCCTCATCCCAGGAGGAGCTTGTATCCCTAACCAGGACCCCCAGGATCTCCAGCCTCGACTCCCTCATCCCAGAAGGAGCTTTTATCCCCAGCTCTGTTTCTCCTGGAGCATCACCTTCCACCTCCCAGGAGGAGCTTTCCCAGCACAAACACAACACCCCAAGGACTGGTCCCTCCCCACCTGCTGATGCAGCAGCTCCAGGTGGGTTTGAACGCTCCCCTCTGCCCCGAGGGCTGGGAATCCAACCAGGGCAGGGCCTCCCCCAAACAGCCTGGAGCCACTTCCCCCAGAGCAGCAGCCCTGATAACCTCCCAGCCCATCATCCCATCACACTGGGGGTGCTGGGATCCAGTCAAACCCAGTGCCCTGGTGCCAGCTCTTACTGGATGCTTCCTCTGTCCCACCGGCAGAGAGCAACGATTCCGAACCTTAACAGCGTAAAATAGATTTTAAAGAACTACAGAACTCTGATTTAAATGATCTACAGAGCAGAGAGAGGCCTGGCTGCCCCATCACCCAGCACAGCCCCTGCCAGGGCAGAACTGACCCAGAGCCAAGAGTTACAAACCAAGATACACCCCGAGCACACGGGGAGGAAAAATCCACACTGGGCCCGCGGGAAGGCCACGGACAAAACCCACAAAGCTGGATCCAACAGGTCCTGAGCTACCCTGAGACTCCTCTGGGCTTAACCCAGCGAGGGAACACACACAACACCCAGGAATCTGCAGAGCTGAGCCCACCTGAGCCCAGGCCAAGTGAACCGGCATTTCAGAGCCAGGGGCAGGGGGTGAAGTGAACCATGAAGGGGAAAACGCGAAAAAAAAAACCTCATGGAAGTGGGAAGTCACCAAATAATCAGAGGTCAGGGTGGATTGTTTCAGTGGGGTAAGATGGTTCAGGGGCTCCTGGAGTGTGGAGGTGAGATCCCCGTGAGGGCTGTGAAAGGAAACCCTGAAGGAATCCCACAAAATCCCAAAGAGACTCCAGGCTGGCGCCAAGGGCTGAGGGCAGGAGCCCAACAGCTCAACTGTGACCAGGGACATCCAGGACCTGCAGGTGGGAAGAGTTCAATGGTTTGGGAAGGGGGGAGGGAGGAGAGGAGCCAGGACAGCTGGGACAAGGGACACCACTGGATTCTGTTTGGAGGGCACGTCCTCGGGGCGAGAGGGAGAAGAGGACCGAGGAAGGTGTCCAGGGGACAAGGATCTCCACCGGGAGAGGTGGCACTGACAGGGGGACAGGAGAGACCAGGGCCAGGCTGGAGCAGAGCCCTTGGGATCTCACAGAGTGTTGACAACAAACCAAACCAAAACCTGGGGGGGAAGGAGGGTGCCCTGCATTCCCTTGGCAGAGAAACCCAACTACACAAAACTTTCTAAGGGATCCAGCACCCTGGGATGGGAATGTTCTCCCCGTGTCCCTGCTGAGCAAAGCTCCCTTCAACTCCCACGACAACAACAGCCAAACCCTCCCGGGGCAGCGGAGACAGATAAAACCTCCTGCCCACACCGGCCTTCCCCAGCCCTGGCACCCGGACCGTCTGTGCCCACCCCAGGCCGGGCAGGGGACAGGGACAGGCCCCGGGACACAACGACAGCGTCCCTGAGCCCCCGAAGTGACACCCGGGGCATTCAGGGGGACGTCCCTGAGCCCCCGAAGTGACACCCGGGGCATTCAGGGGGACGTCCCTGAGCCCCCAAAGTGACACCCGGGGCATTCAGGGGGACGTCCCTGAGCCCCCAGAGTGACACCCGGGGCATTCAGGGGGACGGAGGCGCCACCACCGAGGTGCATCAGGCACCTTCCAAGCGGGTGATGGTGACGGGACGAGGGGGACGTTTTTAAACCATAAGAGGAGAAATCTTGGTGAGCCCCCGGGAAGGGATTGTCCCCCGTGAGGGCGGCGAGGCCCCGGCACAGGTTTCCCAGGGATCCCTGGAAGTGCCCAGGGCCGGCTCGGGACAGCGGGAGGTGAAAGTGTCCAGTGTCCAGTGTCACTGTCCCATCCCAGCCAAGCCTCCCCCCGCAGCCCCTCCACACTCACAGCGGCGCAGCCACTTCATCCAGTGGTACACGATGGTGCTGTGGTGCCGCTTGTTCTCCAGGCACCACGAGGACAGGCCCTGGATGGACTCCATCGTGTTGGTCACCGCCTGCAGCTTCCGATCGAGCGAGGCCTCCAGCGCCCCGGCCGCGGACGAGGCGGCGGCGGCCGATGAGGAGGAGGAGGAGGAGGAGGAGGAGGCCCGGCCGCCGCCTCCGCCGCCCGCCGCCATCTTCCCG
>WEKX01010241.1:36367-66887 GCA_013390025.1 Pitta sordida | reverse complement strand
TCATAATATCCTGTGATTCTGTGAAAACAACATGTTTATGTTATTTTAGCTCACAGTATTACAGTATTGTCATCAGCTCCCACTGTATACAGTTGGGATGAGTGCATACTTGGAAAGATCTATTCCATGTTGAGCATGCTAATACCAGGAAGGTGGCAGAAAGCCAGAAAGGAGCTCAATTCAAGAACAAGTTGGAGCTCAGTCTCCAGGGGTTTTGTTCTCCTTTTGTGCATACCAGTGACATGCATTATGTGGTTGTGCCCAGGTTTCCCCATTTACAAAACCAGGCAATATTTACCTGTAACCCAGAACACTGAAAAGACTACTTGTAAGGGAAGTTCAAAATCCTGCTCCAGACTAAAGAACCTTAAACACAAAACTTCTTCAGGTTAGAGGCACCATTAGATCCAAAATAACAAATAATAAAACATGATAGAAATAAAAACATCTCACATTTAAATATTTTTACTATATGGAAAAGAATCCAGGCAACGTAATAACTGCAAATTAATGTTTTTAAAACCAGACAGTAGATTGTACTTTTTCTAACTAGGACTTTATACAAGACAAATTCACTGCAACTAATCCACAACTGTATCCCCCAGCACTTTAACAACCTTGAAATAGTAATTCTTCTAAGAGCCTCATAATTTCCTGATAATCTGATGCAGTTCGTTATTAACACCTTCATTTCCATTTAGGTTGTCCTTACAAAAGAAAGTTTATTAGCCCTACAAATGAATCTATTTTGTCAACAATTTACTCCAGTTGAGGTAGGAGCTCTAATGCTCTCATTCTTCACCATGTTTTTTGGACAGACTGGGCTGCCATTTGCTGGTTTTGTTCTTCCAATTCCCTCACAAGAAGCAAGACAGCCTGAATCCTTTAACAGGGGATTTTGGAAGGAAAAGGTGTTATTATAAATGATCACTAATTTACAAATCAATTTTTAATGAATGGGTTATGTTTTATTTGCTTCAGTTGAACACCATTATGTACAGACATACATTAATAAAACACATCACAAAAAAATAACATTTCAACAGCTAATATTTATAGGTGCATAGTTCATGCTCAATTACATTTTTTATATGTATAATACATACACATTTATATAAAGCTTTCACAATGTCATCTCTGCACAAAAAGAATAGTCATAGGAAACAAATAAAAACTGTATAATAAACAATATCAAATTACTGACAGCCTATCAACAAAACATGTACAGAATTAGAAATAAGCAGTAGACACTTAGGTGGTTTTACTTAGTATTTTCGTTTTTAACTTTTAAACTTGAAGCCACAATATCCACAGCATAACAATGACTCTGCCAACCAGCTTTCATTTCAGCAGGAGGGAAATGCTGAAACAAGGTGGATGCAGTCACAGGAACTCCAATCACTGCTGATGGAAGACTTCAAAATACACCGTAAAAACTGTAAAAAAATTTTACTACTGGGCACATTGGAACTCAGCACTTGGACAGGATGGGACGTCTTTAGTAGTTAGTAGATTTCAGGTGATATAAAGGAAGGAAAGGATTCTCATGCTTCAGGTTCATAGTCTTGATACTCTTCCTAATGAGGAAAGCAGAAATCACCACTACTAGTATTTTAAACAAATACATTCTACTTCCACTGTTTATTCTAGTCCTGGTGGATTCAATGCCAAAATATTATGGAATCTCATGTAATCAGGATCTTGTCATTTATTTGTATTTTGTCACATTTTCCAGATCCTGTACCTTACAAGAGAATTACATGAGACTTACATGTAAGACACCTGTACTTACATGAGAATTAGACTTTTACAGTTATTAACATGCGATTCAGCTGATGTTGCCAGGAACTCATGAGGCCACCCATGACAATTCACTTGGAGAGGGAGGAGGAGGACCTCTAGGCTAACAGCACATCAGGTGCTACAAATCCTCATATGAGTCAGTAAATAATTTAAATGAGTGTTTAACTACAGACACATACGCAACATCCACAATTTCAGTAGTATTCAAGATGTTATGCTTAAATGTGTCTTTAAGTCTTTTACTGGATCATGGCCTAAATTTGTTATACCTCTCATTTTCAGTCAAGTTTTCTGCACTACTGTAACACTGCTGCTCCAATTACCAATGCATCATACCAGACACTATAGTAATATATTAGACAGCTGGTTCATGAAAACCAACAAAATAATTTACTCACATAATTGCATTAACTTAAGATCATGTTTTACAAAGCATGATGCATTGGTAAGTGGCTAAGCTTTAAAATAATCTACGAAGATGCAGTTTTTCCTGCATTCCCTATTAAACATATGAAAAAGACACAAGTTTACTGTATTACTCAAGAAATCCAGGCAGAAATGTTTTGAAACACATACAATATTTTCCCATTGAACTTCCTTACTATCAGAGAAACAATTAATTTTCTGATTCCTCTGGCAGATCTTGGCCAAAGAGAATGCATTTCTGCTTTGCCCTTCCACCTCAGCATCAGCATGTGCTGGGCTCATGTAACCCACACATGCAGCCTCCACCTGTGCCCCTCTATTACGTGCATTCACAGAAAAGACCACAACATATTTACCTCTGGAGGCATTTCATAAGCCTCGTTCTCAGGATCCACAGGAACATCTGTATTATTCACCATTCCCTCCTGCAGGAAACCTTCTTCATTCTACATTTAAAATAGGGAAAGAAAAGTGACAGTAACTGCTTGGTTCACCATTTATGCCAAAGCATGCCATTTCTCGACACCAGTGGTTGACTTCTTGGCCTGTCCTTTGGTTGTGGGGTGTTGCCAGAGCTAGAGGACATGAATTCCAGAGAGATCTTCTCCATGTTCCACAGGGATATGAGTGGGAATGACTATTATCATCTTTTTCACACACACACACACAGAATCACACAGAATATTATGAGTTGGAAGGGACCCACAAGGATCATCTAGTCCAACTCACCATCTAACACCCGTACAGAGACCGAGAGCAGCTGAGATCCCATTTCTCTCTTGCCATGGACAGATCATGAAGTCAATTCAAAAAAAGAACAGTACCACCACCAACTTTCTGAATACCTTTGGAANTTGATCTCCATCTTCAGTCATGGCTTAGATGGATTCTGCATCACTGGTTTCTCTCTCTCTAGTCCATAGGCTTACACCATGGTCCATCGAATTCCACGAACAGCAGCGGAATGCCTGGAAGAACATTCCTATCCCCTCTCTAGTAGGTCTTCGGGGGGGGCCTTCAGAGATTTCAGCTTCTTACACATGTCCTGACCCGCCACACTACATTTTACTACTAAGTTTTTTTTTCTTCACTCCCAAATATGTTTATTCACAGAGACGTCTCTATCTCCTTCTCCTCGTGACCTTGGCAGCGACAGGGCCCAGGCAAGAGCTGAGCTGTTAACCCCCTCGCTGCCAGAGCAGCAAAAAATCCTAAAGCAGGACAATACTGCTTTGGTCAAGACACAAAGCAAACCACAAAAAAGGTTTTTTGCACCTTAAGAAACTGATCTGGGAAACAAACTCCCATGCAAACTGTTTAAGCATCACATTAAGTTATCACATTAATTCCTATTTAACTGCCTGGGGAAATACAGTCACAGGTATGCAGAAGTGCCTGTAAAAGCAGGCCCAAACCAGATACAGTTATACCTCCTCATTTGCGAGGAACGGGTCATGCCAGGGCTCTCGCAGAATGTCAAATTCGCGAACACGTGCAGGTCATTAATATGCATGCAGGCCACGCTCATTGCTCCACCCCCCATCACTCTGGAGCTCTGCGGACACTTTTCCGCATCTCCCCATGGGCTCTCTCAGCACAGGGGAGCAAAGGGAACCATTTCTGAGCCCTCTCTGACTTGGGAGACGCCCCCAGGAATCCCTGGTCTTCTCTTCCCTTCCCTGCCTGTAGCCATGTAAACAGTAACACACACCCGGTGCGGGAGTCAGTCCCTGGCTGCACTTAGAGTAACAGAGGACAGCGTGACTCCTGGCCCTCCCCTGTAAGCCAGTCCCGCCCCACAGGGAGTGCCGGCACCACCCCTTGGCAAAGCAGAGGCATTGCGTATATGCTGGTCGGGAAACATCGCAAATGGCTGAAGCAAAATTGTGAGAAATTTTCCTCGCATATCAGAGAGGTAGCAATGGAGGGGTCGCAGTGCAGCGAGGATATACTGTAGCACCAAGATACACAAATGAAACAGTACTTCAGTTATTTATTTTTTAATGTTATAGACGCATCCATCTTCTCATAAATCATTATTTTAAAGTTTTAGCCTTTTCACAATACATTGCAAAGTGGCCAAAGAAGGGAAAACTATTATAACTTAGATTATTGCATGCTGGTTTTTCCTTCGGTTTTAAGAACATAATTGTATTGGGAAATGCTTTTTTCCTTTAATGGGTCATGCCTCTATGTGCTTTCCTATGTCAACCAGCATGTTATTGTATGCACTATCAATATAGGATACATGGTATAATATAATATACATTATGCAGCTTCTTCCATTTTTTTCTTTGTTATAAAAGTGCTTCTATTTTATACAACAATTTTAATAAGAGCTTCTTGTAATTAATGGGTTTGCAGTGGTGTAAGGAATAACTTGATAAGCAAGATTATTAAAGTAAAATTATTATTGTGCTAGATACTATGTACCATCTGAAACAAACACAAAGAAAAAACCCAAAAACATTTAAATCAGGTCAATCTCCATTGTAACTGTTACTACAGAGGTTTACAGAGAAGAAATGTGAGTTCTGCCACAGCAAGAACTGTTGGAGATCAATCTGAACGGTAAAAAAATTGGTAAGAAAACAGGGAGAGTATCTCAGTGATCACGTTGATTTATATCAGGTGTCAGACAGAAATATACTAGAAATATACTAGAACACAATTACAGACATTCAGGAAGAAATTAATTAAAAAAATCCCACCTGCAGGCTGGTAGCATACACAGAAGTACAAAATTAAGTAAATCACGAACCAGACTAATGAAGTAATTCTTCAAAGTCTACAATTTATAGGATAGTGGTGCTAAATTAAACCATGACACTTTTCTCTCTGACCACTGGAGACAGAATGAGAGGTCATGATCTTAAGCTCCACCAAAGGAAGTTCAGACTCGACATTAGGAAACAGTTTTTCACTGAAAGGGTGATCTGGCATTGGAATGTGTTGCCCATGGAGGTGGTGGAATTGCCATCCCTGGAGGTGCTTAAGGGTGGACTGGATGAGGTGTTGAGGGCCATGATATAAATGTTATAGTTGTTAGGTTTTAGTTGGATTATAGGTTGGACTAGATGATCTTCAAGGTCTTTTCCAACCTTATCAACACTGCGATACTGTAATGCTGTGTTCCTCATTTTCTGCACCTCCTCAAGCACAAATTGTGACTATCTGTCAGATACTATTCCTGTTCTTCCTTGGATCAGTCATCTTTTTTGATGCATATGTGGGTACACATATTTTTTACCCTCATCATCGAAGTTTATGATGTGCAGAATTTATTTCCATAATAGGGATTCTTCTCTCTAGTTCTTATTTCAGACTTTAGAAGGTCCAATATGAATGTATCTTGTCCCACTGCTTCTCAGTGGGGCCAGATATGCTTTCTCCTTTAGAGGTACACATGAACTATTCTACCAAGTTCCCTCCATGCATGTGTCCACTCAGAGTCAACACCCCTGCGCTGCTCTATAGCATAGATTAATTAATTTAGATCAATCAATTTACTTTCCTGGTCCTAAGGTATTAAAATAATGGAGTTGACTGGTCATAACTAAGTTGCCAGGTCAGTTTAGGATGCTTCAAAGCTCCTGCTCACTCATTGCAATAGTCAGTACCTCTGAGACTCAGGTGTGAATGACAAAGCATTGTCAGCAGTCTAGTGGTTTTACTCTGGAGATAGAGAGATGTAACTGCATACTAGCTAGAAATAAAGTAAATTGTTTTAATTATTCCTAAGTTGAACACCTAAGTGAAGGAAATTATGACAAAGTGTTATATGTGAAGGAAACTAGCTGTTCCAGTGCACAACACATTTAGAGGACCAATAATGAAATAAGACTATCACACTCCTCCCTAAATGGAGAGCTGACCTGAAGAAGAGATGTTTAATTAAATAAATATCAGTGCAATAGCACAATTCCAGTTTAAGGCAAATATACACGCTCCAGTTGGTACAAGTTACATTTTAACTTGTGTTTTTATGCCTTTCAGTCAGCAGTGACAAAAATGAAAAGGAAACAGACTGAGGCCTACAAAGAGAGAAATGAATGCGAAGATGAAGTATTTTTGGTTACAGGTCCATCTTGGTGTCAATACACAGAGGGAAATACTTGCTGTTTACAACAATTTATGAACTGTTGCAAATGCCTTGAAAAACAAATTTCATTACAGCATAGATTGTGTATACTTTTTCTTTCCTTTTTAAAAAATTTCTCAGTTACTATTGCTTGTAAAGATAAGACTCAGTTCAGAGTAAAAAAAGAACATTGCTGTGAGGAGATTGCTGAGTCAATATGACATCAGTAATGCATACAAATGCACTCAAAACACAGAGTCCTCTTGGCTTCATCCTCTTTTGGCTTTCAACAGTATCACAGCATCATAGTATTAGCAAGGTTGGAAGAGACCTTGGAGATCATGAAGTCCAACCTGTAACCCAACACCAACCCATTGTCTAAACCATGGCACTACCCACAGGACCATCCAGTCCAANGGCTCATATTGAGTTTCCTGTCAATCATTACTCCTAAATCCCTCTCCATTTCACCACTCTCCAGCCACTCATTCCCCAGTCGATAGCGTGGTGGTGGAGGTGGTGGAGTCGCCATCCCTGGAAGTGTTTAAGAGAAGACTGGATGAGGATGAGGAGCTTAGTGACATGGTCTAGCTGGGGGGTGTAGGGCTGGATGACCCTGGGCCCCTTCCGGCTCGGAGTGGCCTGCTAGACTGTGAGGCATCTAGGTTGGTATTACGCTCTAGGATGTGCTCTTGGTCACTGTACGGGTATTAGATGGTGAGTTGGACTAGATGATCCTTGTGGGTCCCTTCCAACTCATAATTTTCTGTGATTCTGTGATTCTGTGATATGCTAGTTTTCAGAATTGTTAAAATAACATGTTGCCTTCCTCTGGTCCTTTCTTATCATGAATCCCAGTAGCCCTCCGAACTTCAACAGCTAAGCAGGGACTGCCCTCTGCACCCAGGAATGCACTTAAGTCACAGCAAAAATATCACCACAAACTGCTGCAATGAATAGAAAGCAGTTGGTCCCACAGCCACAAGGAACATAACAAAAGAGAAGTATCACTTTTCACATCTACTACTTCAATTTGAGAGGGGAGACTCTAATCATACTCCAGCCGCTGCCCCATTTAGTTTTAAGCATATCAGAGGAAAAAACTATGTATACATTTCATAGAAGTAGGACACAAAAAATGTAGTTGAGATAAAAGCATTCATTCTGTTCTCAACATCCAGAACAGCAGGTAAAATCACAATTCTGTCAGGAAGTTTTGAGTGATACACTGCTTAGTAATTGCACTCATTACACTTTACTTTCGGGACCAATAGGATAAACCAAAAAACCATGAAGTTGAGGGAGAATGATTTCATGTGTGTCATGCCAAAGAATGATTATCAACAAAGCAGATTCTATAAGAGTCAAGGATGCTTGACTAAAACAAAGGAGAGAACACATGTACCAAATCAACTACTGTTGATACAGTTCTTTCTCCTAGAAGCTGCATTTGCAGCTCCTGATCACAGATACGCTGCCCAAAGCAAGACAATATTTTCTCCATCATAGTGAGAGCCTAAATGCTGCTCTTTTGTGTTTTCAGAACTGACAATGATACAAAAAGACTGGCAGGATTAGTTCCTACTTCAAAAAAAGAGGTTTATTTATGATATGACTCCCTGTAGTTTGAAAGCAACACAAAAACCTATCAGCTACCAGCCATAAAGATGTTCCTCTACATGTAATACCAGCTGAACATTTAGATAGGAATGAGAGCCTGATTCTGACAATCACCCATGCAGATCTGAACACAACTCACTTGTAAGACTGCCACAGCCATATGCTCAAGTGTTTACAAATGTTTAGGCAATACAGTTAACCCTCTCGACTTTGCAGTTCCCCAGTCGCAATTTCACTTCTTTGTGGTATGATTTTTCTGCGATTAAGGAAGTCTGTTTCACAGCGCATTCACGCCTGTGCCTGTGCAAACTGACACTCATGAGTATTCAAAGTAGACAGTCATGAATATTCAAATTAGTGCCTGCGCCTGCCCTGCCTGCTCCACTCAGCTTAGAGCAAGGAGGCTGTGGTTCACCCGCGCCCATCCCACTCTGCTTAGCTCGAAGTGAGGCAGCTGTGGTCTGTCCGCACCTGCCCCGCTCAGATCGGAGCAAGGAGGCTACGGTTCACCCACACCCATGCCGCTCCACTCAACTTGGAGCAAGGCACCTGCAGTCCGCCTGTGTCCACGCCACTTCGCTCAGCTCAAAGCGAGGAGGCTGAGGTCCATCTGTGCCCTCCCCATTCAGCTCGGAGTGAGGAGACTGCGGTCTGCCTGTGCCCACTCTGCTCTGCTCAGCTTGGAGCGAGGAGGCTGCGGTCTGTCCGTGTCTGCCCCTCTCAGCTCGGAGTGAGGAGGCTGCAGTCCGTCCATGCCCACTCTGCTCCAGTCAATTCAGAGCAACGAGGCTGCAGTCCACCTGTGCCTCATCCGCCCCAACCTGCTCTGCTCAGCTTGAAGCGAGGAAGCTGCGGTCCACCTGAGCTCACCCTGCTCTGCTCTGCTCAGAGCAAAGAGGCTGTGGTCTGCCCGCATCACCCCTGGGGATGATTTGCACAGTTATGAAAGATTTACACACTCTCAGGGTAGATGTGGTGTCCGAGACTTTCATGGGGTAGACATGGTGTCCAAAACCAGACACCAAAAGTGGCGCAGGGTGGCCATGGGCACCTGGAAGAGCCCACACAAACACCGACACACACCGGGGTGGTGCCAAAACAGCAATGGAGAATGCTGGGGCTGAGATGGGTGTGGAAAATTTGCATATTAATGGGCTGCCTATCAATGTGGATGGAGGGCTTCGTGGGGGGGTGGGGAGAACACAGACCAGACCCATGATACTGTGAAAAAAGACAATTCACTGTGTAAATTAGATACCCAGGTAGTGAATTTATGTGGAAATCCCATTTTAGAAATTATCCATATTAGGAAATACAGGAGTACCTTGAATTTCACAGGTGTTAGGGACTGGGTGAGGCCTGCGAAACATGTAATCCGCAAAGGTAGTCAGCTCATGAATATGCAAACAGGCCCTGCCTGTTGCCCTGCTTACCTCAGCCTGGGAGTGCCAGGGGCGGTTCCCAGTACCTGCTCACACTGTGTAACTGGACAGGAGAGTGAAGGGGGTCTCTTCTGACCCCTCCCCATCCAGGGAGTCTTGGGGAATTCAAGGGGTTCTCTGCAGCCATGCTTGGGGGAGTCTCAGGCTGTACTGATTTGCGGCAGTGGCAGGCTGCCAACCCACCAAGGGGCTGTGCCAAACTGCCACATGGGGTGGCGAGCTGATGACTGTAAGAGTCGGTCAAAGAAGAAGAATATTGTCTCAACATTGGTATCAGGGACTTGGACAATGCAAGGTACACTGAAAACTTAATCTAAGATCTTGATCAGCCTGCCTACCAAAGTGCTGCTCCCTGGACTGTGACTAGAGTGTGGTTCCTATAGAAAATTAAGGTGCAAATACCCCGGAACAACGAGCAGTGTGGTGCCCAGCGTGCTGTACTGTTCTTTGATATGGGGGAATGAAATAAACCATTCTGTACCTATTTTCCAAGAATCAAGGAACCACAAAAACCTGCTGATACAACCTCTGGCAGGAGACCACTCGCTTCTAACCCTGACCACGCCTTGGTCACCCCTCTTTGGGCAATGGGTCACTCGCTTCTGGCCTTAACCACGCCTTGGACACTGCTTGCATGGCAGGGGAAGGCAGAGCTTGGCAAAAGGGACATGGGACAAATGATGGGGGGCAAAGTGTATAAAAGATGACCCCTAACAACAGAAACTTTAAAAGCTTTCCCCGTCCTGATTGATGACAAATCTGTGAGGGACGCCTTTGAGGATTTCGTCATGGTGGTAGCTATAACCTCTTCCCCTTCTCTTTCTCTTTACTTTCACCCTTTCATCTATCGTGTTGCCGCTTTATGGGCACTTAATAAAGTTTCACTGTTTTGATCAAAGCTAAACTCTCTCTCGGAATTTTGTTTTGCACTCTGAAATCCTGCAAATGAACCATCACACGTCCAGCCTAGCTAACTGGACCGTGAAACGACGCACTGTGGGGTTGTGCTGAACCACCCCGCAGCAGCGGCGGTGGGCTGATGACCTGCTGTGGGGCTGTGCGTCGCCCCAGGTAGAACAGAGAGACCTCACAGCCCGCTTCCATCCAGGGTGGAACAGTGCACGCTCAAAGATCTCTGCTTATCAAAAGTTTTGGAGAACTTGACAAATAGAGAGATTGCTGAGTTCCAGTTTGGTTTTCCCCCAAACAATGTCTTGTACCAATGCCTATGAAAAACTTTATTTCTACTCTCCTTTGCTTAGTTGTTTCCTGTGTCACAGCACCTCTAAACATAGCTTGTGTGTACCCTGCGATAGGGCATACCAGCTGTCACTTAATAGGTCTCATATCAAGTCCACTTGCAGCCATGTTTGCAGCTGCAGGGGCTACAGCCAGGTTCACAGCTGCCTTCACTATGCATGCGCAAACAGCGCTGCTCATCCCCCAGGCAGTGCTAGGGATAGCCGTGTCTCTCCCAGAAACAGCACTCAGTTTCCCCCAAAGTGCATATGGTTTTAGCAGCTTCACTGCTTTGCACGGCAAAGTCTTCCCCTTCCAACCCCTCTTTCAAGGTTGGCATAGCAGCAGCCTCACCCAATATCACAGCAGGCGTGGGCCATCCCAGCCTGGCAAGGTTGGAACATCACCTACAGGAGTGGTGGAGGCAGTGTCAGGCCAATCACCTGGGATGGGAGCAGACTAGCTAGCCCACCAGCGAGGTGGAAGCCTCCTGCAGGCACCACAGTGGCAGTCGTGGCGCTCTTTGCTGTGGTCCTGACAACAGTCTCATTGGCAGCAGCTGCCCTGCTGCGCGTACCAGCCATGCCTGGAAGTCTTGGTCCTCACCCCACTGCTGGGCTAGCGGGGTCCCGGCATGGCTCTGGAGTGAGCAGGTGTGATAAGCCATTGACACCATGTTGAAATCATTCCATGTGACCCCTCCAATCTTCATAAGGGGTCTGCTCCCTCTGCAGCTTGTAGGGCTCTGTACACCCTGGGGGTCGAAATGTTTCACGTTAGATACCAGACAGATTTTCAGATGGCAGCTGATGGGGGAATTGGTGAGAAGAGTGAAATGTGTTTAAACCTAGGGGATGCAGAAGCTGCAGGCCCCAGCACAAGCTCCTGAGGGCTTGTGCTGGGGCCGGTAGCTTCCACTGGGCTCCTGGCAGCTTGCACTAGGTCTGGCAGCTCGCGCTGGGGCCGTTGCAGGTGGCAGGGCCAGCATATGGGACCCTCACCGTGTGTGCTTAAAGCATTGAGCGCATGCTGTCCCAGGTAGGAGTGTGGGTTTAAGCCTGCACCACAGGTTGCCCCTGCCCCCCATGGCGAGGCTGACACAGTGTGTATAAAGCATACACTCATAAGAGACGGAGTCTGGCCGACCCCCAAGTGAGCTGCCCTGCCCCGTGAGGTGTGGCAGTCCTGCCCCCCGGTGTTGGCCAATCCCACCCTTCAGGATAGCAGAGACACTGCGCATGTGCAGACAGGGAAACATTGCAAAGAATCGAGGCGTCTTCATGGAAAAAACCTTGCAACGATGTGAAGCCGCAATAGGTGATCCACAAAGTAGCAAGGGATTACTGTAATTCTGTGGAATATGAGGTTAAGAGTAAATGTAGTTGGACATGAGCAAACATATTAAATGAAAATCAACAGTATGATGTATTATCTTTTAAACATGATTTCCAAATAAATTGTTCAGTTATCTGATAAGCATTTGTGCAATCCCAGCACAGGGGTATTTTAATGGCTCTCATTGAAGTATGGTAATTTTTATAGTTGTTTAGCATAAAGTCAGACAACGTGTTTACTTGTTCATAATAAGCTATTTCATAATTGTTCAACAAGCAGATTCCATGAGGAAACATGTCAGTGAAAACAGATTGCTGTATACACTCAGTTCTGTAAGAGTAGGTAACAAACCATCTAGTCCTTGTTCTCTAGTTTAGTTGCCCATCTACCAAGAATTATCAAAAAAAGCCAGTGGCAAAAGAAGATGCAACAGGTCACTGCCCTAACGCTATTAATCTCTTTCCTATACCTGTAACATTCCAAACAAATGCAAAGGGTGGATGCTTAGTGGACTACATTTACCTAAACAAAAACCAGTTTTATCAGGTTGTGCCTTGAACCATCTAGAATCCTGAAAAGGCTATTTATAGGAGAATAACTAGTACCTCAAGTATTCAGAAGCATTTTTCTGAATGGGTTATTGCAGAAAATGAGTTCAACACATTCTTTGCAACAACAACAATAAATGTATACCATATTGTGTGGCTGTGCAGTACTCAGTTGCCAGCTGGGCTTAAACCACAGCATATATGTAAGCAATCTTAAGAAGCTTAAAATAACAGTACAAATGAAATCTTAAAAGCTGATCTATTTCAATTATTTTTAAACATTTAAATTCACCTAAGCCTTGATTCAGCAAAAGATTTTCAAGTATACACTTAATCAAATAGTTAGTTTTGCAGAAGTCAAAGCCTTTACGTAGGTTTAATAGTAATATAAAATTAAGTGAATCAAGAACGAACATTAGAAGTCCAAAGTGCTTCACACAAACAAACTACTTAATACCGTAAGGTACAACATCTTGGAAATCTGATGCAAATTATTTCTATCCAGTGAACTAGAAAAACTCTGGAGGGATACAAAAGCATGTATCCATCTGCAATTTCCCAAATTAAATCATTGACAACGGAGCTCTTCTAATGTATCCTCATTGCAATAGGAGCATTGAGATACAGAGAGAGCATTCAAACCAAGTGCAATTCTAATACATGTTCCAACAAGCATATGGAAACCAAGTTTAAGGCAAAGCAAACGTAGGAGCCAATATTCCCCCAATGACAATTCACTGCAGAAACAGAACCCCTTTAGTGCAGAAGTTATTTTTTTAATACCACTGCTGATTATTCTGTGCAAAAGAAAAATGCTATAGTGGCTTGTGTTGTGTGGGTGCTGCTCCCATTTCCCAGATAAGTTTGATTCAACATTTATAGAATGGGTAAAGTATTCTGAATTAGCTTCTATCAGTAAAATGACTCAGTGATCACTGTGCAAGTGGGAGGACTTCAAGCATTTGACATTGCAACTCACATTCCTGCTGTCACAAATTCAAATGTTAGAGAATTTAAACTTGTTCTTACCTTGTAATTTTAAAATCCTAAAGGGACCCTTGATCATTGTTAAATTAAATGTGATTGTTTAACTGGTTTCAAACCTACTAATACTTTCTTCATGAAAATACAATGTATGCCTATTTGCACAACATTTTCTTCAGGGGAAAAAAAAGATTCTCAAATTAAAAATTGTTCTGCCTTCTAAACTAACAAAAAAAAGAAGACAGGAGAAATACAAACAGAAGATTGGGTTGTGAACCCCACAAGCTAGATAATCTGTATGCACAGAATACATATACATCTTGGGGGTTTCTATGAAATAAATTTTAATTACTGTGTCCTCCTTCAAAGCTAAGTGCCTTGCAAACAGTGGCTGAAGGCATGCTCAACTCATGGAGTGCAGCATTAACACCTCCCTCATCAAAAGTGTAGGACATTGGCCCTGAGGGCACCAGCACCCTAATGTGCTTGAATCTCTTAATCTCACTGAAGCCTAAGTGACTGTTTTATATTGTAATATTAATTACACTGTATGAAATGCGTCTCTAACTTGTGAAATGAAATTAAGCACCTGGGAGCACTGAGATGTAAGCAGCCCTCTTGTTCCAGCTCAACTCTCAAGCAAACTAACCAGAGATGACTCGCCCAGCCTCCCACACAAACCCTCTCCTGAGTTTGTTAGAATGTCTGTTATATTAATGACTCATCCACATCATAAAGCCCCAGCTCAGATTTTTATTAATCACCTTAATGTGCTGGCTTCTACAGTTTGCTAAGAGTCACAGGATATTCCAAGCTGGAAGGGACCCACAAGGATCATCTAGTCCAACTCCCAAGCGAATGCCCACACATAGGGATCAAACCCACAACCCCGGAGCCATGGGCACCATGCTCCCTCCATCTGAGCCTCCCATTATCTAGACCATGTCAATGAATTCCTCATCCAGTCTTTTCTTAAACACCTCCAGGGATGGCAACTCCACCACCTCCCTGGGCAGACCATTCCACTGAGGGACCACTCCCTCTGTGAAAAAGTTCTTCCTAACGTCCAGCCTAAACCTCCCCATGTGTAGCTTAAGACCATGTCCTCTTCTTGCCTGTGAGAAGAGAATCATACCCACCCAACTGAAACCTCCCCTCAGGCAGTTGTAAACAGCAATCAGATCACCTCTGAGTCTCCTCTTCTCTAGGCTGAACAACCCCAGTTCCCGTAGCCGCTCCCCATAGGGCTTGTTCTCCAGTCCTTTCACTATCCTTGTTGCCCTTCTCTGGCTGTCTATGAATAATTCAGAGTCTTCACTCTATGAATAATTCAGACTTCAGCATTACAAGCACAGGGAAGGAGTTTGCACTTCAGCAAGGACTTTGTAACTTCACAGAAAACGCCTTATGGTCAGAGTCCTTTTTTGTTTTCAACCCAGGACTGGGTATTTCCTGGATATCTGCTATGAACCAAAAATACTGTCTTCAAAATGTGATTGTTAATTTGAATGCGTGGCTGTCAGGTCACTTCTGGTGCATTCCCAGTGAGAGACTTGTACAGAGAATGAGTTCCGTCCCACAGCCAAGCCTACCTTTCCTGTAGAAAAACCACTGACTAGTTTGTTCAACAGTATGAAAAACCTAGAACAAATAATTAATGCATGGTACTGCAAATTGATTTATTCTTCAGAAGAAGGAAAGAGAAAAATTTACCTCAAAATATTCTGAAAATGTCTCTATATGTGTTATGAGAATGAGAAAGCCACTGGGAAGAACTGCAGGTTGTGAAGAGGAGGCTGACTTTTGACTGACTGTTGGCAATTTCTTCTGCATCCTAGCACCACTAGATTTAATTCACAGCTCCTTCTTTACATCCCTCAGAATTTCAATTAACTGTTTCTTAATTATTTCTGTAAAAACTTCATTTTATCCCTTTTGACAAATTACCTATTTTATTAACACTAACTGTAAAGTAACATAGCCTCCTACTGTCAATTAAAACAGGATTTGCAAAAATAAACGCCAGGGCAGAGTGTACTGTTAGCAAAAAACTAACAGCATATAACCAATGTAAATACTTTGCCACCCGTCAGCTGGCATGTCAATTTGTTCTCTCATAAAACATCAAAACTCCTGTCAATCATTTAGACAATGTAAGAGGCTTCATCACAGGGGCTAAGAGATTAGCTCTCCCTTCTAATGTTTTATACCTGTAAAGGNCCGGCAGAGTTCCGGGGGGTGGGGCAATGGGCGTGGCCTGCATGCATATTAACGACCTGCCGTTCTTTGCGAAATTAATATTTCGCGAGGGCTGTCGCCTGTCCCTTTCCTCGCGATGGAGGAGGTATAACTGTATTTGATACTAAGTGTAGAGAGCAGATACAGTGGATATGTATCAGAGACGTGACAGGCTGTACCACTCCCTGACATAGTGCTTTCTTAAAATATATGCTAGACCACATATGGGGTATCTAGAACCACGTTTGGCAGATGTGTATCTGAGGAGTTGTGCTGCCTTTGGACCCCACGATTGATCACTTATCTACCGTAACAGATTTCTTATTGACTAAGACTATTTGTTGTATCTTTTGGGGCACCAATTCCCAGAGAGTCGGTTAACGTCAGCTAGAGATGCACTTTATTCAAGTCAAAGGAACAGATTTTCATGTATAGCTCTCTCCACAAAGGAAGGGGAAAGTTTTTTCCTGACTGCAGCTGCCAGCTTGAACCCACAAAAGTCTGTAATACCACTAAGGCTGGATACACCAGGCTAAGTGGATAATTCATTTGGATGAGTGGATAATATCCACTCATATCTTGGAAACGATTCAATTTCATTCCATGAGACGAGTGTCTACGGCTATGGGAGTGTTCATTACTCCTCTTACCTGCCTAAATGAAAAATATTTCTGGCACAGATGTGGTTAAGCACAGAAAGCAACCCATTTTCAGATGTGCTACATATGAGCAGTACATTTTGCTGTTAAGACAACAGACTGAGACCTGAGATCATGTTGGCAAGTGGCAGTACAAAGCTGGCCATACTGCCAGTCCAGCTGAGCTCTTGTCTCAGGGGGCTTTGCTTTTCTGCCTGAAATACATCTTTTCCCCCTTATGCTTTAGATTTATTTTTGGTTTTGCACTTTAGGACCACTAACCTCAAACAGAACAGCCATGTGTTTCCACTCCTTAAAGTCCCAGCCCAAGGGGCTAGATTTTTGGAAGTGATAAACCTTCTCTCCTCCATGTCTCCAATGGACCACCTCCATTGCTCCAAACCCAGATGGCTCTTAGGGCAAATCCTCCAACATGCTGGCCCAGTAGTTGAAGACTAACCAAAATGCAGTATTGACCAAACTGGTAACATCACTCAATACTGCGACCTGGGGAACACTGATGCTGCTGCTTTACCATGTCAATTCTACATTTTAATTGACCCAAAGACTTGCAAGCTCAGTAAACCATCCTGTAGGTGTTTAAACATCCCAGCATAGCCCGAGTACTCATTAAAATACTAAATGAGCTTTCTAGTTCCCATAAAACAACTTTTATTCCCGTCCACAATGCATCACTTTAGTCAGGGAAATCTGACCCTGTTCAAAAGCCACTATTTAACCAATGGCAAATTAAAGGTGGTCTTTCGACATGGGAACTTAACGAAGTAAGCTGCTTGTTTAAGAAACTTCCCTGTCCAACCAGCCAACAGCAACTCTGGAAGTCACACTTGGATCATGTGAGTTGGGACCAAGGCTCCTTCACAGCCACACATCCCACACTCAAACTGTCAGAACAGGTTTCCCATAGCAGTCTCATACATTCCGATCTTTAATACATACAATTTAATCACGATGCAGTAACAAAACAACAGCTTGAACTGGTGCCTTCCAGGAAGGACCCCAAAGGAATCCCTGGGCTTTTATACCAACAAAGACTATGCACAGGAAAGTCTGGAATCATTGGCTCCTGCTGTGTCTCTGAGTGTTAGGTCATCCAGACTAAGACTCCACAGGCAAGTTTTACTTATATATATTCGGATCATGAAATCAGTTTGTCCTTATTGATGTGTCTATACCAGCACTAACTCTTGTACTGCAGTTCTTCTACCAGCATAGCATACTCTGAAAAACTTGCCTAAACTTTTTTAGTTTTTTACTATAAAAGCTTTGTTGACATTCGGGATGAAGCTTCTCAGAGACCTCTAACAATATCTGTCTGTTTTCTAAATATAATCTTTCCTCAAACATCTACCTCATCCTCTCATGATACATACAGAATCTACTCAAGCACTACACAGTCAGTGACAGATATAACTCTACATTTGCCTGGCTGGGGACAGTAAAGATGTGCCAGCACTTCTCTGACATTTCTGTCCTTTCCCATCAATCATTAGACTGCATAGTTACTTTTCTCTGAGAAAGAGCCTATTTCTAAGTTTGTAAAGTTCACAAGCTAAAAAAGGCCCTCTGAGGTATGTTCTTTATAAACTTGTTGTAGGGTGGTGTGTATATATTCCATATCTTTGTGTTTTGGCTTCAGTTTATGAGGTATTTTGTTGTGGATACTGGTCTTTAGCAACACCAAGGTCATTTTCTCTCTCTATCCAGAAGACGAGAAAAAAAAAATTCAAAAACTGAGAAGTAGCAGTTCAAGAGAAAAAAAAAATTTTGGGTAGCTCACACAGAGGCGGCAGAGGCAGGGAGCTGGTTGGGGCTCTCTGGCAGCCGTAGTTGTGTGGGGCTGGAGAGGGGCTGCTCTGGTGGGGTTTTCCTCCAGCTTTTGGGAGAACCCCATATTTTTTTCTTTTTTTTTTTTTTTTCGTTTTCCTTTTTTGCTTTTTCCTTGGACATATTTCTTGCTGCACTCCAGCCACTAGAAGAGGGAGAGAGGGCCTGCAATTCGCTTCCCCTGAACCCCGGGGGTTCTTCCTCATCATCTCTTGCTTTCCCCTGGAGTGCCTGCATCAGGACTCGGAGCTCTAGCTGCTCTCTGTGCACCTGAGGAGTTTCTTCTGGGACTGTCTTGTGGAATCTCATCGAGACCGACAGGACTCTTCACATACAGGACTTTCCACATCACAGGACTCTTTACATCACAGGACTTGTGGGATACCTCAGGTGTTGTTGTTTAATACTGTTGTATCTTAACTTTTCTGTTTACTAAAGCAAATAGTTTATACTTTTCAAACTTTCTTTGGTTTTTTCCAACCTGGTGAGGGGGAGGGGTGGTTTATTTTGGTTTTTTTCTTTGGCTCAGCCCCAATTTGCCTCAAACCTTGTCAAAACTGCACAGCAGGAACTATTTCCCAGGCTCTTCCCTGGACAACCTCTTTGTTTCCCAGACTGTGTCTTGAGGTTCACTTGGAAGTGTGGAGTGATGAGTTTTGCACTGCTGGAAAGCAAAGTAATCCGAGAGGTTTGCTGTGGTTTTGAAGTCAAGGGCATGACATGTCTGCTTGTAATTTCTCTTTTCTTTGGGAAACTTTGGAGAGAAAAGTTGAAAATAAAATGCTCATTGCTGATATAAAGAAGCGTCTTTGTAATGCAAACAAATGTTTGTACACATGCAGAAGTACTCTACGTACCAGATGTGACCACAACACAATCTCTGCTTTGAAAACATTATGATAATTCTCAAGCTCTGTGGTTTGGGTTGGGTGTTTTTTTGTTGGTTTGAGATTTTTTTTGTTAGCAAAGGAAAAGGTTTAAAAATCAGGTAATGTTCTTCAAAGGACTACAGTACAGAGGCTGAAATAAGCAAAACACTCAATAAATTATGAAATTCCATCTGCTCTCCTTTATCTTCTAATGTCTATCAGCACTGCCGATGTTGCCAACATTAGTCACCCTCCTCATGATAACTGGGTGTTTTTCTTATCCTCTCAGTTCTCACAATGAAAGTTATACAATTACATTTTTAAATAAAATAAATGAAAAAATCCAATAATCCACCTGATGCCTGAGAAAACTAGTACAAACCAGCAGCTCAGAAAAGCAAATTAAAACTATGTAGATAGATTTCAACTGCTAAAATTTTTTATATCAAGTATACTCCAAGGACTATTTTTCAAGGTAGCTCAGCTTTCACAGGTGTACCAAAGGGATAACCACACTTAAGAATCAGGGTAGCATACTGAATGTCTCCAAAATCTGGTTTTAACTATGACCACAGAATATTTTAAAAAACCCTGTTGCAAGCTGCATTTTTACATAGGCATAGCTCTTGGCACAGAAGTCAATTGAACTCTCTGACTCTGCAAGCCAGGCAAGACTCAAACACCAAACCCCACAGGAATTAGTCTCATTCTCTCCTCATCCAAGTGCCTAAGAGAACGAGTGTAATTTCTGCCTCTCTTGCTAGTTCACACTATCAGGATTCCAGGTTACTGAGCTGTTTCTCATGGGGTTTATTTTTACATAAAGTGAGGAAGGGTTTTGCTATTCTGAAACAGAAAGTATGTCTCTGCCACTGCCTGCTGACACCAGGGCACAGCTCATGACAAGTGCTGTAGACACTAGAGAGATACCAGCACACCCTTGGCTGGCAGGTGGAGCAGGCCCGCCCAAGCAATGCTGCTCACAGGTATTTTTCATCTGAATTGGCACAGCTGAGCTGAGACCCAAGTGATTTGGGTCTCTTTATATGTAGCTGCCCTGTAGGAAATACACCTCTTATACCCTGCTGTTTTCCCACTACATCTGTAGTACAGGTGCTAACCAAAACCTCAGCTCCAGCCTTAGCCTTTAATAAGATCTAAAGTCTTTAACCTCACTGTCCTGCTCATCTGTTTGAACTGGAAATTAGGGGCTGCACTAGGGAAAAGCATTCTATTCTCTGCATGCCAAGTTACAGCCCAGATCTTCACAGAAGGCTCTGTGACTAATACCTGACTCATGCAAGACCTGTATCATCAACAGCACCTATCACAGCCAGAAAACAGACTACTTGCTCTCAGGTAAGAAGCTATTTTAAAGCCAGGGAAGAAATATGCACCAGGCTAGATAGCTGGTGCAAGGAGACTTGACAGAATATTTTGCCCTGATCTCCATGACCCTCACTCAGCCCAAGTACTGGAGTTTCTATAAGAAAGATTAAACTAATGATACCCACCAGCTCAACTTAATGATAGGACCCTGAAATCCTAATCCCACTCAGAATTTCTACATACACACACTTGAGTTCATGTATCTGCACAGAAGCATGAACCTAAGCACACAGTTGGTTCTTTACATGATCAAGTCCTGCTGTTTCTGGCACTGTGATTTGTGGGAGGCATTTTTCAGAATTTCATGTCTATTGCTATCTGTATTTTCCAATATGAAATATTGGAGTTAGTAATTTCTTTACCATAACAGCTTTTTTTCCCCAAGTAAGCGAGGGCAAGACCAGGATTTCAGAACATTTGAGTATGTATGTCTTATGAAGTCACCTCCTCCTCTCCTTCACTGCAGAGACTCCAGCCTCAATAAAACAGAGCCATTCCTCCTCCACATTTAAAACCACCGAGCTCATTAACTACTTAATAGATTTTGTGCTTTCCAGCTGCTCAAGTGGCAATCCTCAGCCTATTTTCCAAGTAACAACTTTTTTATTGTCATTTTTAATATCCAGTTTGTGCACAGAGGTTTCTTGAGTACCAAGTGGATTGAAACATGTTTCTTCACAATAGGAAATAAAGAAATTGATAGAATAGCAGTATTAAAATTAAAACATTTATTTGATATGTCAAACAAAATTTACAGCACCAAACCTCGAAGTTCCTTATTATACTACACTAGATTAAGAAAGCTCAGGCAAAATATGTAAAATATATTGGAAATGGAATATTTAAAATCTGATCAGGTACATTACATTTAGTAGTATAATTTAAGTGCACAGTAAAGCAGAAATGCCTAAGAATTGTGTATGTATATCATTAGAGTTCATCCACTGCAAGTAACTGCTAGTGGAGACTGAATTTGTAAGAATTTGTGAGTTTCCTGTAAGGAATTATTCTGAATGAATTATCAGAGGGTGGTTGAATATTTAAAACAAGACAGCTTTTAGTAACCTATTTCTCAAAGAATATCCTATTTATTTACTTCTTTCAGAAAACCATCCAGTTTTTAATTATATATCTGTCAGTGCAGGTCATCTAAATCAATAATTTAAGTTATGCTTTATTTTTGGACATGAATTTTAAGAATGAGAAGAAAGAGGATAGATCATAAGGTCATCTGCTTGGTTGATGCTGCTCTGCCTGCTGCAGCACCCTGGCTGCTACTGCCAGTACAGCCATTAGGGGGAGAGGAGACGTATGTCTCACACATGCAGAAATCCACCTTTTTAAGTTACCACAAACCCATCAAATGACTACCTGACAGCATTCAACAGCTGCTCTTAACAGTGGTCACTGAAAAAAGGAATGAACTAACGAAAGCTATCATTTCTAATCCAGCTTCCATGGTGTAATGAAAGGAAAAGTCTCATAGTAGCTTTGATGAAACTATTAAGTCCTTGGTTTTGATTTCTCTTTCTCTAAAGCTTCTGATGGAAAATAGATGAATTGAGTGAGGAAAGGAATCTCTCAGAAAGAAATAAAAACCAAACCCCAAAGCTAGTAAGACTACTTCAGACACCATATATGCAATCCCTCTTCCCATGTAATGCTTCAATTCCATGTAATCCATCACTTCCATGTAATGCTTCAATTTTTTTCTTTTTCCTAGGGTTACCATTATGACAGCAGCTCTGTTACCTATGAGCCCCACTTATCGAGGGACACCTGAATTACTTAATCATCTTGTGGCCAATAGATCACACAGGACAAAATATCCAGGCTACCNAAACCTAGTTTAAAGCCCTGTCAATGAGTCTTGCCAGCCTCTGGGCTAAAACCCTTTTGCCCCTATTTGATAGATGCGGCCCTCCAGGGTCTGTCAACCCTGGTTTGGTGAAGGACACCCCATGGTCATAGAACCCAATGTTTTTCTGGTGGCATCAGCCCTTAAGCCATTTATTAAGAGCAAGAATCCTCCTGCTGCTTTCAGGGTCCAATCCTGCCATTACAGGGACAGAGCAAAAGACTACCTGTGCTCCTGTCCCACTGATCAGTTGACCAAGTTCTTTAAACCCCTCCCTGATCTCTCTGGATCCCTTCTCATTGATCTCGTCACTACGAGCCTGGACAACCAGCAGGGGGCAATAGTCTGAAGACTGAATTAGTTTTGTCAACCTCTCAGCAATATCCTGTACCTGGGCCCCAGGGAGGCAGCAGATCTCCCTGTGGGATGGGTCCGGTCAGCAGGTAGGCCCTTCTGTTCCCCTCAAAATGGAGTCCCCAACAACCACCATCCTCCTTTTCTGTTTGTGACTGGAGGTTCTGATTTGCTTAGTGGAAAAGGTAGTCCCTAAAGATTTACTAGGTGGGGCACCTCCTTCCATGTCATCCTCCTGATCCCCAAAATCCAGAACCACAAACCTGTTCTGTAGGGGTAACTCATAGGGTGACATCTGAAAGGGTGGTGGTGGTGGACAGGAGAGGGATGCCTTACCCCCATGGGAGGAGACCTGTTCCCACTCCCCCTCATCCTCGAGGTTTCTTTCTCCTACCTCGTGGTGAGGAATGAGAGGTGCTTGTGGATGCTCAGGCTCCCAAGAGCTGAGGTTGGGAGTGCACTGTTTCCCGATTCTACTTCCCTTGCAGTACCTTGATCATTTCTCAGCCTTTCCACCTCTTCCTTCAGCTCTGTTATCATGGAGAGCAGGTCATTTACCAGCTCACATTGGACACAGGTGTTTTGCAGGCTGTCCTCCTGGTCAACAATCAGGCTCAGGCATTCCCTGCAGCCAGGAGTCTGGACAGCCACATCCACTGACACAGGGGTAGTTTGGGTCTGAGCCTCCCTTGTGGCTTTGGCTGTGGCTGTCATCCGTCTAGTTCTGGTCATGGGGGCCAGGGGCAGGAAGGAGAGACAGCACCGGCCAAGACAGTGCCTGCTACCCTGCCTGCTTGCCCTGCCCACGGGAACTGCTGTGCAAACTGCCTCTTTGTTGCTTATTTATGAGCCTCCTGCGGTTGCCCAAGCCCCTCATGGTTAACGTCCCTGTTTGCCTTGCCCCTGTTCGCTGCGCCCCTGATCGCTGCACTCCCAGGAGAGTTAATGGTTTAAGGACCCACAGGTGGGAAGTCTTGGCTTCCCAGGTGTCCCCAGGCCAAGAGCCCTACAAGTTCAACCTGGCGTCCGGCGCAGCTGCGGCGCTGGCCCCCTGGCACGGCGAGTCTCGGGACGCAAATGTGCGCCCACAAGGCTGCTCAGTGTCCCCGGGTCAAGAGCCCTAGAAGTCACACCTCTGTTCACTACCTTTAATTTTTTTTCTTTTAAGGCGGAGATTGTGCTCTAGTAGTGGTTTCTGTCCTGCTCTATTAACTATTTTCTCTTCTTTTCCAGCAGGAAGTTGAGTAGCTAAGCATATCACCTGTGATTTGCATGCTCCTCCTTGGGACACCTGTTGGGCATTACCACCAAAGCAAAGCCCTAGGGCCAGGATTCACCAGGTAGCTGATGCTGAGTTCAGGTTGTTCACAGCAGGATTGTGCTGGCAGCACATGCAATTAGAGGTTTAAGTGGTGCTGTGATTTCTCCATCCGTTTCCATCAGGAGTAGTAACATACCACGATGTTCAAAGAAGTTATGACACATTAGGGCTGACTTCTATTCCCCTGCTATCTGCATTGTAAAACTCAGTTTATCTTGACTATTTTTGAGTAAATCCTGAGTTTCACAGGTCATTCAAAGAAATCACTGAGAACCATAATAAAAGCACTTTCTTGCAGAATTATGTACTACAATGTATTTTAATGGGGAACAAGTTAATTGAAACTTAAAAGGTGCTGGACTCGAAGCAACAGTACAGGAAATTAAGTCAACACAATAAAAAACACATCTCCTGAAGATCCCATATAGAGATCATTCCTTTTGCTTTAATGACTACAGCTACAGCATGCAGAAAAATCTTGTAATTTTACATTCTCTTTGCTCTCTCTCAGTCACTCCCTGGTGGAAAATGTGTTAGTACAGATTTGAAAGGTCTGGCTAAGAAGTTTGTCTTATGTAAAAGAACATTCCTTTTGACTAAAAGGTAACAGTTCATGATGCTTTCCAACTCCCCATTTCTGAGCTAAGCTAATACCAGAGAGTGGGAATTCCTCTCACTAGGAATGAAGTGAATGAAGTTTCTGTTTGACGTGTTCTAATTTGTACTCGTGCTGTCCCCAGACCCTAAGACAACTCTATACCACATTTGTTTTGAACACAACAGAGGCAACAGTCTTTCTCAGAGGCCCAAATGAAACCTTATTTGATTTCCTTTTCCCCAAAGGACTATAATTTCAGTATGCTGTGTTCCAGTTGGTAGAACAATACATCTTACAAATTAAACAGTGAGAAATAGCATTCTCAACACTATACTGCAAAATGCAAGATGGTGAGGCTTACTATGTTATTCATAAGTCTTAACATACTGTACTCATCTATTCACAGTGCACTGAATCCTCCTTTTTAGAAAGGGCTCCTACATGTCCCATTCTAACAAAGATGACATTTAGAAGTTTTACCATGGGCCTTTTTTCCCCTCAACTAATGTTGTCATGGTAGGAGTATGTAACTTATTTATGGCACGCATTTGGGTGGAGTGTGGGGATTTAATCACTGACTTGAGGAATTTTTGTTGTTGAACTTTTTGGCCAAATCTGTGCTCATTTAAGAGTGGTTCAGAATTAGTAACACTGAGGAGCCCAACTGGAAGCACTTTAGAAGTACCTATTTCAGAACACTTATACTTAATCTCAAATTAGACACCCTGAAGTTAGAATCATAATTATGGGTCACTGAACAATTGCTTTGGACAGTGAGATTGTTAGCGCTAAAATGACATCACCTACTTTATTGCTGCTAAGAAGGAACCAAAGTAATTAGTTGGTGCTTTTTAACACAACAGGACAACCAGCAATTTGTTTCCTTAACAGGGAAATAGTCAAAATTGCAGAGTTATCTGCAAATAAATCTTCACTGAATTGCTTCTCCACTGCCAAGAATAGGCCCCCATAATACAGAAAGCACAGGTTAATGGGGGAGAACTGCTTCATTAAAAAGCTAAAATGAGTATGTTATTCCACTTTTCAAGTGAATATCGCTTCTTCTTTTTCACAGCATTAGAGATGGTACAAGAGCATTCAATTTGAAGGAAACTTTCCCTCCAGTTGCTTTGGAGTAGGGAGTAAAATAACCAGTAGAAGCCTATAAAAACAAAATAAAAAACTCCAAACACCTGGAAGTGAAATACTGTGTTTTCCTGAAAGTCTAGTTACTCTTCAAACAAATTTTCTAACAAATATTTGACTAGATCTCTGGGTGGTCAAAAATAACCATTGATGAAAGCCAAGTGACAATCACTGACAGTTGCATGGTGCTCTGGCACTTCATGAACATAAAAAAATGAGCAGTTTAGGGTGCGGGTTTGGGAACTGCACCAGAGACACTAAAGCCGCTCTCATAGAGATCAGTGAGTCTTCCATTGATTGCAATGACCAACACTACATAAAGCTGAAAATCCTGCTCCTGGAGAGAAACACAATCACGAGCAATAAAACATCAGAGCAAATTGTGTCTGACAAGACTTCTTCTTTTGCACAGAATTGCAAAATTAGTGGATTACTGGTGTATAGTGAAATGAATCCCATTAGATTTTAATCTAGCAGCTGGTGTTGTACTTCAAAATCTCATTTTAAAAATAAATTCAAAATTATTTGAATAGAAACAAGGCCTTTTGAACTGAAAGTAAAAGATAGAAAAGGAAGAATAGAGTAACAATAAATGACAGGGTTTCAATTTGAAGGAAAGTGTCTCATTGGTTACTAAAGGGATTTTTAAAAAATATCTTCCTTAAAGATCCCTAACAGAGAAGACAGAGTACAAGTCACAGATTTAGAAGTGGTAATGAAGTGAAAGAAATTCTGATTACTGGCAGCAGAACAGGAATACAAAAATCTAAAAACTGAATCTCAAGAACAGAACCTCCAAAATTTATCCCAGAAGTAATTTGTTCACAAGCTTAAAATTTCACTTTACATCCCCCATGCCCCCAACTATTTCTAGCAGGAAATATTAAAAATGTGAGATAAGTGTAACAGTTAGATTTGTGTGTGCTCAAAACTGCAGTAAGACCAGAAGACAGTTCAGAGATGCCACGTTTTCTTCACTTCCAGTTCCTAGGTCATAAACATAACACCAGTTAAAAGTTCAGCAAAATTATCTGAGTCATTCTTGTTACAAAACCAGCATCCATACTCTCAATTTGAAGAAAGTGTCTTTACACTTTAAAATAGTGCCTATTTTAAAAAGTATCCACAAGAAGCCGCAGTAAGCCCAAGCCATAAACAAAACATTCCATAATACTCATACAAACCTAATTCTTACAGTCATTACAACTGCATTCACTCTTCCTTTTATCTGCATTCTATTACCATACATATGAAAAGCCACTGCAAATATGCATAAAATAATTTATTTTCAGAGTTCCTTCAGAATGCCTCTGTGAGCTTGGCAGACTTTCTATCCAAGAGCAAGAACATTCCGTGCATTCAGTGACCAAACGCACAGAACAAATTGCAAACAACAGACAGAGCAATTGACAGGCTGAAACAGACAAATAATTTTGAATAGTGGGCAAATTAATGGAAACTGAAATCTGTTAACACATCATTTACGGATACAACAGCAGAAACTTCTTTGCTGTATAATACAGTTTTGAAAAAAGCATGAGGAAACATACTACAGGAAAAAGATGGCTACTAGGACCAAGATGGAAAGATTATCCTTCCTCTCCCCACCCCCAGTTTCTTCTAATAATTCAACCAAAGACAAGAAAAACACAGCTCTACTGAATAACTTTCATTAAAAAGTAGGATTTCCTCTTCTTTCCCATTTTATTGCAAAGTGCCTATTTTTCAGGAAGTGCAAATAAGAACAGAAACTCAGCTAATGTCAAAAAATATCAGGTTGAACAGCACCTGTAAAAGCTCAGATTTGGTATTTTTTTTGATCAATAACTTGACCTTTACCTGTTAAACAGCACAACGATGGTAAGGAATGATAGATCAGCTGGCTTCACAGATGAAAATTAAAGGACATCAAATAAAATCATCAGCGCCATGATCAAATTCTTAGAGTAGGATGCAGGCTGCAGAGGGTTACATGGATTCAAATAACTGCTGGACAAGTTGATGGGTATTACAGAGAAACACAGCTCTTTTCATATATTCACATTGGCCACAACAACCCCATGCACCGCTATTGGCTGGGGGAGGAGTGGCTCGAGACTAGTGAAGTGGAGAGAGACTTGGGTGTACTGATTGATAGGAAACTCAACATGAGCCAGCAGTGTGCCCAGGTGGCTAAGAAGGCCAATGGCATCCTGGCCTGCATTAGGAACAGTGTGGTCAGTAGGTCCAGGGAGGTTGTCCTTCCCCTGTACACAGCGCTGGTCAGACCTCATCTTGAGTACTGTGTGCAGTTCTGGGCTCCCCAGTTTAAGAGGGATGTTGAGCTGCTTGAGAGGGTCCAGAGAAGGGCAACGAGGATGGTGAATGGACTGGAGGGTAGGCCCTACGAGGAGCGACTACAGGAACTGGGACTGTTCAGTCTGGAAAAGAGGAGGCTCAGAGGGGACCTCATTGCTGTTTACAACTACCTGCGGGGAGGTTGCAGCCAGATGGGTGTGGACCTCTTCTTCCAGGCTGATGACACCAGAACGAGAGGGCACGGCCTCAAGCTACGCCAGGGGAGGTTCAATCTTAACATTAGGAAGCGGTTTTTCACAGAGAGAGTAATTGCATATTGGAATGGGCTGCCCAGGGAGGTGGTGGAGTCACCATCCCTGGAGGTGTTTAAGAGAAGACTGGACGAGGAGCTTAGTGACATGGTCTAGCCGGGGGGTGTAGGGCTGGATGACGTTGGGCCCATTCCGGCTCGGAGTGGCCTGCTAGACTGTGAGGGATCTAGGTTGGTGTTATGCTCTGCGATGTGCTCTCGGTCTCTTTACGGGTGTTAGATGGTGAGTTGGACTAGATGATCCTTGTGGGTCCCTTCCAACTCATAATATTCTGTGATTCCGTGATATATCCTACTGACATTTCTGAGTTAGGAGATCCCTCGATTGCAAATCTCTGCTGGCAATGGAAGAGTGAGACCCTGACATGCATGTTCTGCATCTTTGAGATGAGATTCCCATGACACATCAATGTTTACAACTCTTCTTATGTTAATGTATCTGTTGAATTTATAAGACACCTAATGCTCATTGCAAAAGTGGGAGAGGATGGAAAGTTGTAGCAACTACTCATGCTTCTAGGAAATCATGTGATTCCTTTAAGATGGAAAAGTTCTCTCAGTCAACAGGCACCAGGAAGAGATAAAAAAGTGGCCAGTGATGGATCCCTCATACAGAGCCATGTGTTCAAAGCAGCTTACACATGTGGAAGAGAAAGTACAAGAACCCCGAAAGTGTCAAAAGCCACTTCTGTCCTCTGCAGATTGGACAAAAACCAACAAACCAACATCACAGTATCACAGTATAGATAAGGCTGGAAAGGACCTTGAAATCACCTAGTCCAACCTATAATCCAACTAACCTATCATCTACATCTAGACCATATCACTCAACACCTCATCCAGCCTATCCTTAAACACCTCCATGGTTGGCGAGTCAACCACCTCTGAGGGCAACCCATTCCAAATCCAGATCACGATGATGTGATGATTAACAGTCTTATGGCTTTTCCAGTTATCTCCACCATATGATTGACTCCAGTAATGCTGTAGGGAAGTTCTCAAGAAGATAGGGACAAAACAACAAACAACCCAACAGTAGCTTCACAGAGTAATTCCCAGACAAACTGATACACGTTTAAACATTTCTGATCCAAGAAAAATATAAGACTATGGCAATATATGTACACTGAAGTTCCAGCCATTTGAGCCTTGTTGACTCAAACAAAATGTAAACATTTCCTTTCAATTCAGGTAACAGGTAGAAGGCCAAACCACATTTTTTTTACTTCAGGCAACAAAGGCAACAAAACATTAACACATAAGAAACTTCAAACATTTCAGTGATTATTATAATTTCAAGCAGCACAACGAACAAGTTAAATCTACATTGCAAATCTGGCCCAACGCTTAATACTGAAGCAGTAATACCAAAAAATGCAGCTCTGAGTCTGAACAGCTCAACTCATTGTCACATTTGAATTTCATGCCGCTCTGTGTGACTCCCCCTTGCCTTTGTATTAGAAGCTTTTAAATAGAAATGTTGCTCCAAGAAATACTACTAAGCTTTGTTTTCCTGTTACTGCAGTCAGACCTTGCTTATTCGCACTTTCAGATTTGTATATTCGCATATTTTTTTTCAGAGAATATTACTCAATTATTCGCAGAGTTTCCTGTTTGACACATGCACAGTACTTCTGCTTCACCAGGGGGTGGAACTGTCACTCCCCGTGGGCCGGGACTGGCACGATCCCACAGGGCAGGGGGTGGGCAGCGCCCCTCAGTTGCTGGGGACCACAACAGTGCAAAGAGAAATGGCAAGAGAAATCCAATACCTGTCTTGCATTTCCAACAGATTAGAAGCATCTTTGCTGTACACAAAAAGTGACATTTGGCTTTTAAGTTCATTGAAATAATCCACATGCTTTCCAGAGTGTAACGACTAGTGTGAGGATAAGGCAGAGGTACTCAATGCCTCCTTTGCCTCTGTCTTCAACAGTAGGGTAGATTGTCCTCAGTACGACTGGATATCTAAGCTGGCAGAGGGAGACAGGGTACAGTGTAGTCCCCCTGTTATTCAGGCGGTAGTAGTTAGAGACCTGCTGATCCATCTGGATCCCCATAGGTCCATGGGACCGGATGAGATTCATCCCAGAGTGATGCGAGAGCTGGCAGATGAGCTTGCTAAACCACTCTCCATCATTTATCAGAAGTCTTGGAGCACAGGTGATATCCCGG